>JAYMFT010402853.1:0-18788 GCA_038088735.1 Panulirus argus | reverse complement strand
ATTATTACTACTACTACTACTACGACTACTACTACCACTATTATTATTATTATTATTATTATTATTATTATTATTATTATTATATTGTTAAAGTGGATATTTTTTTTATAGAGTTTGAGTCTTCACATTTTATGGTTCTTTTCCTCCATAGCCCAGACGGCGTCAGATGGTTGGCATGGCACCCAGGCAGAGATGTTATTAAACTTCCGGCTACGCTCTGTACCTGCTTTGTATTACATCACACACACACACACACACACACACACACACACACACACACGTTTAAAAGGTTTTCTGACAGTAGAGAATGTTTAGGAGATGGAGCCCCACGAGTGTACAACTCCCTCCCCGTACAGTAGCACATACTACACACACCACCGTGTACATTAACGAGGTGTCCCATTACATATATGGAGAGAAGACAACGCCTCACTGACACAGTGACTGGTTCGCGACCTCAGAGAACCCCAATTGTTACTCTTCCCTTCGTCTTAAAGAAGTTTTGAATGGCTTAGTATTGAAGGCATTTATTCGTAATTCTCTCTTGCTTTGTCAGGCGGATCGGTAATGGGAGAGGCAGGTCAACTGAGGAAGGAGAACCGTGCGCCGGGAGTGTTTCGCGAAGCCCTCTCTCTGCGTAAAGAGTTTGTTTACAGAAGTTTCAGGACTGACATTAAATGCGCGTACATTTGTGGGTTCAAAATATTTTTACCAGTCATAGATATGATCTATGAACCTATTTTGATGTTCTTGTTTCACTGTTAGTCTTTTGCTTTCCATTTTGACACCAGGTAGGGTAACATTAGCGATATGTACTGTAACCATTATTGGCGAGTGGTCAGACATAAGATCATCAACAGTTATCAGAAATGTGAGTTGTGTATGACACGTTAAAGCCTATACACATGTCAAGGATTCCTCCGTAATATGTGTGTTGGTTGATTCTTACTGATGATTTGAGCATTATCATACGCGTCCAGGAGTGAAATTAAATGTCTGCCATTAGTGTTAGTGAAGAGGTCACCCAGATTCTTGTGTCGAGCGTTAAGGTCTCCAATTAGGACAGAAGGTTCAGTATGAAGAAAGTTAGGTAAATCTGTGTGGTGGAGTAGGTTAGCAGGTGCATAGGCATTTAGTACATTGAGTGTAGAATTGCCGACGTGTACCTTGATACCGTGGTATTGGAATCCGTCGGGCTTTTGGGAGGATATTGGTACATGAGGTAGTGACTGTTTTACATACATTAGACAAGTGTTGGTAGATCTAGGGTTATAGCATTTGTAATTGGGTAATTTACGTGGGGGTTTGCCAGGAGGCGTTCGACATTCTTGCAAACATATGACATCAATGTCCTCGGTAACAACCTTGTGATGGAGGTCAGAATACCTTTTTTTCATAGAGGCAATGTTCCAACTGAGTACTGTGATACCACTATATTGTTGAACAATATTCCTGTCAGCCATTGTCCTTATAAGTTGCATGGATGCCAGAGAGGATAATGTCCCTTGACATGGACACCCCTGGTTTAACTTGAGTCCAGTTACAGCCTGTTGGCTGGCTAGGCCTGATACAGATGTGGTGCTTTACTCCAGCCCAAATTGACACCCATTTATCTACCAACCAAGACAAAGGAAGAACGGCTGAATCAGCTGTGTGCTGTCTGCCCGCGCTGGGATCGCACCCGAGGCACCTATCCCTTGCACGGCACGCACCCTCCTGCATGTTCAGGCCTCTAGTGCTCTAAGCATCTTTCATTCCATCCTTCCACCTTCTTAGTTTTCTCCTTTTCCATGTTCCGTCCATCATCTCCTCATTCGTCCTTTCCATTCGTCCAAACCACTTCAACTCGCTAATTAATAGTCTTCTTAATACCACATCTCTCTCTTAACCTATCGTTTCTTACTCGATCATCCCTTCTCATATCAAATATTTTCCTTAAAACAATTCGTTTCCAGCAAACCCACTTTTGTACACTGCTGCCTGGGGCCCATCCCTTACATCCATACAACACCGTCGGGATTACTATACCATGAAACATTTCTACTTTCAAACTCACAGAGAGGAACCTCCTCTCTTTCTGCATATTCCCAAAGGTGCCTACAACTTTCGCCCCTTAATTCAGCCCCTCATGGTTCCTTTCGCTGCCTCCTCCACTCCCAGGTGTCTAAAACACCTCAATTCCTCCAGAATCTGTCCATTCAAGCTTAGATTCTAATTACACTGCCATTCTCCACTGCTAGACCTAATAACCTTGTTTTTCTTTGCTTTTACTCACAATTTTCTCATTTGCCATACTCGTCCAAACTCAGGGACCAGCTTCTGCAATTTCTCACTATGCACCGTGTCATCAGCAAAGAGTAAACTGACTCACCCCCCCCCCCACACACACACAGACACAAACACTCCAAAAGACTGCAGACCTGCCCCTCTCTCCAAAACCCTCAAGTACATCCACCAAAACAGTATTCTACTGGAAAGACATACGTGACGCAACACCGTCCGAAACACATTTCCTAAATCACTTATCTCCAACCATTAAGAAACAATAACCAAACCATAAGGAAGCTGAGCATAAAACCAAAAACAGTTAATAAAAATAAAATGTAAGTCATGCGATTTTCTTGAACTGTGAAGTGCAAACATTTTATAACATTCGCCTCAGATTCAGGACAGCGTGTGTGTGGCCATGACTCAGCTGCCAGTAAAGGCACGTCTAAAAGATAAGACTGGTCTGTAAGTAAAGACTCGTTTATAAGTAAAACCTCGTTTTTTACAAGTAAGAGTTCGTCCACAAGTAAGACCTCTCTATTATACGTAACAGCTCGTCCATAAGTAAAGCCTCGTCTATCAAAAGAAAGAGCTTGTATATAAGTAAAATCTCGTCTAAGTAAGAGCTAGTACATAAGTAAAGCCTCGGCTCTTGTAAGTGTTCGTATGTAAGTATATAAGCTCGTCCACACGCAAAAGTTTGTCCATTATAAGTAAGAGCTCGTACGTAAGTAAAGGCGCGTCTGAGACTTGTTACAAGCACCTCGCTCTTCCTGCCAGGTGATGTCATCCAGAGAGGCAAGGGCGTCTGGCCCAGAGACATTTACCTTTTTCTCTCGGGCGATGTGAGAGAGCGGCTGGTGGAGAGATCCCCACTCCACTGGTGGTGGACAGAAGCCCCACCATCACCCTCGCCGCTACCACAGCACACGCTGTAGCCGCCACTCTACCCTACCATGCTATAGACACCAGCTAGGGAGGCCAGGGAGCCCAACACAAACGCATCCCAGTGATCCCGAGGGAGCAACACACGCCCAATACCACTGACTTGGAAACACATCACAGCTTACCAACCTGTGTTGCAAATGACCTCATCTCCTTTTATTTATAGAGATGAAATTAAAAACTAACGGCAATAACTAACAATTATGAGCCAAACTACTCCTGTCCAGGTGGTAGATGGGTTCAGTCTCGCATGGCCACCACCTGAGCCACCCCTCGTGCACTATTACACTTCCCACCTATAGGGGGTTCCTTATGGGCACGGCACCAACCTACTAACTCCTGTGGAAAAACCTGCTCGATGTTTGGCCTGTGAGGAAACTTCCGAACCTTACTCACCTGTGGGCGGGGTTGGCATCCCCCCCCCCTACCCTCGCTCGGCCCCTCACACTCGACCTTCACAAAAATTACTGCACAATTCGCACAGTTCCAGCTGAATTCTGCCAGGCAACTCCTCAAGTAATGGCACGTACGACGCAATAACATCCGCGAGGAAAGTCGATGAATTGCGCAATATCGCCTTGGTAGTGTATTATCATTACATGGGTGAGCGACACCCAATCACCCGTGCGCTCACACACACACATTTCGCATGAGATGCTGAGGCTAGACAGAGCCGTGGTGCTGGCGACAGACGGCCAGGTGCACCGACCCGTCATCACGCCACCAGTCGTGGAGGCAGTAGTAGTAAGTGTAGACCAACCCCAGTAACCCAGTCCTCACAAACTGACTACCAGGCAGGGCACGCTTGGGAATACCCTTGGCACTCACAACCACCGCCTCACAACTGCTGCTCTACCTCGCAACATCCATGACAACACACTCTTGTGAATAAAAAACAAGATAAACGACACGTAAAGCTAATCAAATAAAAAGAGAGAATGAAATACGCAAGACGTCCATCCTCACATGTGAAGTGCTGGAGGGCTGTGTCTCACGCCCTCTCTCGCCTCACTCCCTCACCACTGACTCATGACCTACAACACTCACAGGAATAACCACTACCTCCATCAACACACAACACCACAATCACCAACAAAACCCCCACCATCAATACACACCACCACAATCACCAATAAAACCCCCACCATCAACATACACCACCACAATCAACACCAACAACCTGCAGTGTCACAACCACCAGTCAAGTTACCCAAACAATCCAATTAGCACCACCATCATAACATCTAGAGGCACGCGGGACCCCAACTATCATCACCACCATGGCTTGAAACCCCCCTATAAGCACACACACACCACACCCACGACCCACTGTCTCACAACAACTCGGCTGCCACATCTGAGACCACTTGCTGATGACCCCACGCCCGTACTACCGACACTCCCTTCATCAAAGATGTGCTCTGCATCCCAGCTGACCACCACCGCCACTGACCCAGGCGGCTACCGCCTCACCTTCCACACTGACATTTGACGATGTGTACGTTCCCCGTCGGGAAACCTGATGCTATATCCCAACATCTGCCTTCGTTTCTGATCTACTACCGACACGTGACCTCGAAGGGATGAAGAAGTGCTTGCGATCTGTCCACCTGAAGTAATGGACACCTTACACCCGTCATGACCCCCAGGCGAATGCGCGACACACACACTCGCTTGCCGGGTGTGGTGACAGTAACCAAGTGTACTCCAGAAGCCCTGCGTGTCGTCACGAGATGAAAGGCGGTGGCACACCCACAAAGGTACTCGGCCACCCCATTCCTTCGACGGGATGAAGAGATTAGGAAAGAGAGAGTGTGTTGCCTTCATGGGAAAGTGGGGAGGGTGGCCCCTGGCCAGCTAACACAACAGCTACCCTGAGCAAGCAACACACTCAGGAAACGCTTGCAACACCGGACTACAAACTCACCAGACGCACTCGCACCACAGCACAACACGCACACTTACTCCAGTCGACGATCTACTCCAGCATTCTTTTTTTCTGGGTCTGATTACTTCATAAGCGAGGCTGTCGTAATCATGTTCGGTCTCATGCGACGGCCTCACCACCCCGCTACATCAACCAGGAAAGCCTGGACAACCAGCTGGGGTCGATCAGGTGAGGTCCACTGCCGTACAGATGATGGTTATGAAGTACACGACACTGCAGGGAAAGAAGACATGGGGTTTTAAGGGATGAAAAAAGGAAAATTAACAATGAAAATCTTTGATGCTGAAACTTCTCCCATTGTTCACGCTGCCATGTGAATATACAGAGACTCACTATCGACCTCTTCTTGCCTCCCTTGTTTATAGCCTCAAGAAAACGTCTGGGAACTTGTAGAACGCCACACACGTTAAAACATTAGGGAAGCAGGCAGGAAGCCAAGCTCCTTCAGAACGCCAGGGAGCGGCAGAACGTTGGGGAGCTGACAGAACACCTCAACCTTCTCTTGCCGGGTAGGTGTGTGTGAGATGCTCCAAACTGACAAACTGTTCATGTCATTATTACGAATGATCGAACACGACAATCACAAACCAATACCCTATTCTGCTCTAGCTGCTGACGGATTAAGGGATGTAACTTTCAATTTATGCATATGAGAGAAACGAACTGAAAGGAAAAGGAGACGGCAGGTGCCCTCAATAACAGATGCCCTACAGCAGACATTCCCAAGTGACGGTACGCGTACCACTGATGGTACACGGCACTCGTCCAGACTGTACCTGGCGTCAGCCTTTGAAGTTCCAGTCTTGAGTAAAAAAGAAGAAAAATCCATTTCTTGTTCAATAACAGTGGACAATATGTATATCAGACACATTACGCTACTTGTGCCGTTTATCTACCCGATTTTGTGAATGTGAAATTCTACATGTAAGGTGGCAGAGAAAGTGGAGGAGAGACATGGCAGTGGCACGCCACACAAAAAGACTGGAGAGCAAAGCTATAAAAGTGAGTTGCCCTCCGCGATGGGTGTCTGAGATAACAGGTGCTCCAAAAGACGACCGGTCCGGCCGTGTGAGTGGCGGCCTCTGTGGCAGGTGCCCTGGGTTTGCCAAGCAACAAGCTCCGAGAACAATAGCCCTTGATAACAGGTACCCTGGAAAGGTGCCGTCATCTCAGCTTGCTCGGCAGGAGCATAATGAACCCCCTAAGCTCACATCCTTCCCACCAGTAATCTCAGGTTCCTACAACTGTACAGCCTTCTCATCAGTACCTCTGGTTCCTCTTACTGCACGACCTTCCCACCAGTACCTCAGGTTCCTGCTATTGTGCAGCAGTGGCAGGATCCTTGGAGTACCCCTCCTCCAAGAGTCAAGACCCTCCCTTCTTCCAAGGCATCGTTGGTGTTCCACCTCCACACACACAAACACACTGCTGGAGATAATTTACACTGACTTTAGGGCACTAAAAATTTACTGCTTGCAATCAAATCAAAGTTTAATTCAAAACGAAATAATAAAGTTTAGGGACGCTCACCACCACCACTACCACAGTCAACAGACAGACACGCATATGGAAGTTAATGACACAAATATGAATAGATAACTTTACAAGTGAAATCAGTCGGCTGTAGACGTAGGCAAGTGGTCCAGGGTAGTGCCCCCAAGGGTCAGACGTCTCTCTGTCCCCACGCACAACTCCATGACCAGAAGCGTTGCACTGCAGAGAGGCCTGGCGTCCCTAGGCGATCTTTACAACCAACAGAGACATCGACTCAGCCGATCAAATGCCTCATCAATCAATTATTTGAATAACATACATATAAATCCTGATGAGAGGCGGCCAGCCACTCATCCACCCACCTGGTTGGTCGCCCTGTATCACTTTTACTTGTCACGGTACACCTGCTTCAGGTGTACAGGTACACCCGCACACTTACTTACGTTTACCTGTCAACCCTCCAATCTAGTTAGTACCATAACACACGTACATATGCAATACTAACAGACACACACACTTACCACACCTGCATATACTAACTGAGACACACACTTATACTTACACACCTTTCATCCGTCTAAAATGACCTTTTCTCGATCTTTTTCACGAAGTCGATGGGCTAATTAATTTTTCCCACATGATTCGGACAACACTCACGCGAAACGAAAGCTTAAACCCAGAAGTAACAACAAATACTCTAATTAAGACAATAAGCAATCTCTGGACTTTTAAGAAAAGGAAGCGACAGTTCGGGTAACTGTTGCTTATACTTGCGAACTGTCGCATCTTATGCTTCAGGTGGAAGGATTGCCCATTGTCGAAATAAAAATTTGTATCAAATGGTGTTTCTAGAGTTAAATTTCAATTTCACGTGGGAAATGTCTGAATAGATGCGAAAAACAGTCCCGACTAGAACAAGGTTTATGTAAATCTTTTCATCACATGTTCACCATTTCCCACGTTAGTTAAGTAGCGCCAGGTACAGACGAAGACTCATTCGCTGACGTCCACACTCTAGCTGTCATGTGTAATGCACTGAAACCAGAACCCCTAACCACAGACAAGCACCATATACCTTACTATGGCGCTTCATATGTCCTGGTTCAGCCCATTAACAGCACGTCGCTCCCGGTATACCACATAGCTCCAATTCACTTTATCCCATGTACACCTCAAACCCTCTTGCAAGTTCAAAACCCCAACCCCTTAAATCTCTTGAGTTAGAGAGAAAAAAACAGATTCTGTTGTCCTAATCTAATGGCAAATGTCCAGCGACATTGGCCAACAGGTCCACAATAACTGGGAGAAGAAAAGATATACAGAAATTCTACCCACACGCGCCACACGCCTACACCCATCGCCAGGTACAGGAATGATTATCCGTTGATCTCAGGCGTTCTGCGGTATGACCCGTGGCCCCCCAAGGCTGTTCATATCCACGGTCTGAAGGTCAGGTATAAGGAACCACGAGAGGAAAAAAAAGGTGTCGTCACAGCAGGTGTTGTACAAGGGTTTATGGTCAGCCTGCACCAGGCGTTGGCTCCACCCTTGAGAAAGGCGGTGCCGCCCTTGGCTGCAACTGCCTGGGCTTTTCACCTCACCCTTAGTGGTCAAGTCAAAGGCCAGGTCGTCATACCCAAGGGTCGTACCGACGTGTCGTGCTCAAAGGTCGTACCGTCGTGCTCCAGAGATCAGCAAACAGAACGTGACCATGTCGTCATCTGCTGCTCACCCAAGTCGAAATTCAGTGCCTCAGAGAATAAATGTTTGTCTGTCTGTCTGTATCCAATGATACGTCCATATCTTCACAGAAATGTTTCCAGAGAACATTAGTTATTACATCACCTGCAAGAGGATTGGACCTATAACGACCACAGCCCACATGTGCCCACACCAGGGGGATCACAGCTACCACAGCCCACACCACCTTCCTAACCCGACCCTAGCCATGGGTTAGGCCGTTGCGCAACCAGCCCACGGCCCAGCCCACAGCTGAACCAATTATTCCTGAGGAGATAATACGTCGTGTAATATGCAACCTTCCATTACTGTAACTCATCTCTATCATCCCCTCTGATACTTCGCCTCGTCCGTGTCTCTGTTCGTCCCACTCACTCCGTCCTTCGTCCTTATCTTCGCGTCTGCTTTCGCGCGCCTGACCGTCGGCAATGATGGGGAGAAGGGGACCACTATCCCCCCGCCTCTCCTTAAGACCGTCCCACATACGGGATATATTATAACCATTATAAGCAGTTCAGCCGAACCTCCATCCCTGTCCTGGCCCATTCAGGGGCAGGCGCACCGCCAACAACAGACTGGTGGATCAAGTAATCGTATCCCGGGGAGAAAGTATAGACCGGTCTGGAGTAGTGACGTAAGGGCCTGTTAAATGAGTTCGTCTCCCATACTGGCCAGTCCCGCCAACGCTCACTACGCTCCTCGTATCTCTGCAATCTTCAACAGTTACTATCTCTTCACAAATTTCTTGCTAGACTTCAAATAATTATTCTGATATCAAATCATATTGATTATGGGCATTATTTTAAAAAGCCTTACGCTACAATAGAACTTAATAAACTTTATATCTGAGAGAGTAAACTGACTTTCGTTCCCACATCAATAATGTAAATCATGAGTCTTGACGTGATTTCCATAAGCCTCTCCCTCGACCTCTTGACAAATTGTTCTTTTCCAGTGTTGTGGATGCAGGCAGCGGCGCCTTCACTAAGACACCGTACATGTCTCTCATGGAATCAATATCTTATATATATATATATATATATATATATATATATATATATATATATATATATATATACGCATATCTTATACTGCTTTCGAAGCCTGGCTTCTACCAACGCAGCTCACGTGTGCCATCCACCATCCCCTGGTATGGGCCTGGTCTGCCAGCCTGTTCGTTGCTGCTGGAGGTAAAGATTCGTCATAAGCTGCACAAACCTGGCTGTTCTGGTACACACAGGAGGAAGCCGTCCAGATGTGTCTGAAGAGATCCAGGAATCTTCGCATGACGTACCTCATTACCTCACTATCACCATTACCTACAATACATGTGGACTGTTTTCCCCCAAGGTTCCCCCACAGATCCTCTTCTCTTAAGTGGCGTGAGTCTGCATGATGTACAACCGATCTGCCATTCCAGTTAGAAATTATCTTTCCATACAGGTTAAAGTACAAGGCTTCCAGTATCATCACTGCATGACACATGACATATATAATCCACACATTGATGGCTACGGCTGCACAAGTTCTTCGTCTGTCTCAGTCGTCCAGAGAAGAGATGCGGACCGCTAATGGATTTCTCAAGGTTCCTCAGACCAGAAGTTTCTCTGGCTGAATATGGCCATGTCAGCACACAGCAGTAAACAAGCGAACACGTCTGTTGAACGAGATCACTCTCACTGGTGTTGCTTCTCTCTCGTTCTGAAAGTTCTCAACACCCGGCCTTACCCAATACCCTGACTATCATTTTCCTTAATAGATTCGACAGTTCCTCTGCTGTGTCATCCAGAGGTGACATCACGCGACATCGTCGGTCGTATATCTCGAGGGGCACTTCTCCCGTGTGTATGAACAGTTCTGTATTCGTCTCGAATCGAGTACGTGGCTTGATCTCTTCGCTCGAACTAGAAAAGACGTGAGGTTTCCCAAGGCGTCCTCAGGACCTGCAGCGTGTGTGTGTGTGTGTGTGTGTGTGTGTGTGTGTGTGTGTGTGTGTGCAAAGTTGGTGCTAAAGACATGACATCAGCCACCTGCTTCTCACCAAAGACAGTAGCAACGTGAGCCGTGTACGCGAAAACAATTGCAAGAAGTTGTTGAAATGAAGCCTGACGAATGATACTGGCCGTGTGAAGCTGGTCACATGAAGCTTATCTGACGTACCTGAGTAAGTGAAGCTAGTCACATAAAGCTTATCTGACGTACCTGAGCAAGTGAAGCTAGTCACATGAGTCATGCTTGATGAAGGCGGCTGAATGAGAGGCGTGTGACAGCGAGCAGGTCACCCGGGGGCCAGCAGACTAAAGGCCACCCACCCGTAGTCTGCTGCAGGCACCTCACGGGTCCGTCACCACAGCCACGCTCATCACACCTCAACGCCACCCGTGACCCCGACCCCAGACCAGACACCGTAATAACTCGGTCTGCACGATATGTGTGTGCTTGACGAGCCTCGTGGTAATTAGTGTTGTGGTACCTGTAATTAATGCTCTCCCAGCCTTGTCATAGATGTGGTGGGTTCCGTGTTTATCTGTGGTGGCCGTGGTTGTCTGGTGGGTGTCGTGTTTAGCTGCGGTTGGCGTGGGTGTGTAGTGGGTTCCATACTTTGCTGTGGAAGGTGTGGTTGTGAGGGCTCGGCTATAAGCTAGATGTGACTAACTGGAGGCGGTTGTGGCAGCAGCGGGTGGTGATGACGCAGACAGGGGAGCGAGTGATATGGTTGTGTGGCTGTGGTGGTCGTGAGGCTGTTGTGACCCGCTAGCGTCCGTCTTCACCACCCCACCACCACCAAACCAACCACAGCACTCTACCACAGGCTCCAACCTGAACATTTCGTCTCCCACAGTCTGGGGACCAGTGTTCGAATCCCTGCCAACGGGGCTGCCAGCTGAGTGACCCGCTAAAACGATCGTAATTAACCACTCAGCCAGAGCCTCTCCTTTTCAGGCCGGTGGGTCACACTCACACGAGTTCCGAGCCTCACAACGCACTCACACGAGTCTCACGCCTCATCTCAGCATTACCAGACCGCCTCAGGTAGACTTCGTGAGGTAGAATGTAGACCGGAGTAGACAACACCGACCCTTTCCCCCAGGTGTAGCGTAGCCCTGTGTATCACTCACATGGTCTACTCCACACCGAACGTCCACACACACACACACACACACACACACACACATATATATATATATATATATATATATATATATATATATATATATATATATATATATATGCTTTTTCCACGTAGAGAAATCAGTGTCATGAACGCCATGGACTTTTCACGACACTGAAAATTCTCTTTCCAAAGTCAGTGATGCCATATGGCGAGGCCGGACGTGTCGTAAACAAACAAACCTGGACATCTCCTCCACCGGTGGAGGGGAGGAGGGGTGGGTAAGGGGTTGTAGGGAACCCAGTGCTGACCCACTCAGGGTTCTTCCCACCCCAACCCTTTCACTCGTGTGGGGAGAAAGACTTCCCTCCCCCGTATGGGGCTAGCGACTCCCTCTCCTCCGTATGGGGTTAAAATAACCTCTCCTCTCTTGGTCTGGGGTTATAGAATCCCCTCCCCCGCCCCTCACCCCGTGTGAAGTTACAGCCGGGCCCTTCGAACCCCATCTCCACCACGTAAGGCTTACAGATGGGCCGCCTGTGAGACGTCAGAGAGTCGTGGGTTGGCTGCCACAGTGTGGTCAATACCTCGGGGGTCACACCTGACCCTGGCAGACTGACCACAGGCACCACATCGGACCCTCACCAACTCGACCCTCCCTGGTGATTCCGGCCCTCGGGTGAGGCTGAAGGACAGAGCTGACCTCACGTAAACCTTCCCATGCATATACGGTGGTCTCCTTCCCCAGTGTTGCTTCCCTGATCGGTCAGGCTGTTGGAGATCGCGGTCCGCACACCCACGTAACAAACAAATCCCAGCTGGTCTGGCACACTTTAGATACAATCTGCAAATGTATCTATAATATCAACTTGTCTGCCTATAATATCAAAGTATCTATATCAGTGTTTTAATAATATCAATCTATATCTTATCATACCTCTTGGCAGTGAGTTGGGCAACTGTGGGTCGGGGTTAGCGTTAGGACGTGGGAGGTGAGGACAAGCCGAGGCTGTGGTGTGCCTCCACACTGGTCATCCCTTCCTCGGCCAAACAATAACCTACGCAATCAGGAGGGGCACGCTGCTGCCCATTCTATAACTGGCACGGGGTCGAACTTGGAATCTACCCCTCCACAACTGCCTTACGAAATACAACGATAATTATCCTCGCAAATTTATCTTCCGGTCGCTGGTTACGTTATAAAAATGGTTCCTGCTTCGCCTGTTTCGTCTGGTCCGGTCGTTTTTTATGTGGCAAGTCAAATATCTTCACCTGTAATGTCCAAGCTCTTGAAAGAAAAACAGTTAACGAATTTCATAAGTCGTCCTTGGCTTCTGTCTTTTAGCTTCCGCCCGGCTGGTGTCCAAGGGCAGCCCGGAGCACTTGGCCCAGCGGGATGTGAGGTGGGTGGTTAGTGGCCCAGCCTGTGGCACCCCCAGTGCCCCCCCTCTCCCCACCACCACCACCACCTGGCTGGCCACTCCACCCACCTGTACACACACGCACACACACATACTGGCGACAGGTGACGGCCGGTCGGCACCTCAACTCCGGCTCTGTTAAAAGCAATATCACTTCATATCTCAGCTTAAGACGTGGGCAGAGGCATTACAGTATTCGATAAACTTGAGTGTGTTGTGTTACACAAATATAGGTGAATATGAGGCAGATTATATAGAGGTGGACTGGGGGATCGATAATTACTTTTTAATGTTTAAGATAATTATCTGTGGATGTAATCAGTGTGGCATGAAGGGGTTAGTTACTGACAAGAGCCGACCGCCATCACTACCGTCCCATCAGCTTACGATAAGGAGGTCATACACGGCCTCAGTGATCGGTAAACACTAACTAAAAGTCGACCACTTTCAGAAATTTCTACTTCACTTTTCATGTGCATATCAACATACATGTATAGCAGTCATACATAAATTATTTATTTATTTTGTTCATACTTGTTTGCATTTTCCCGCCTTAGAAAAGCAGCGCTAAGACCAATCGACTGAGCTTTACGGGATAAAATCTTCGCATGGAAGACAGTAATAGAGGAGGAGAGGCCATCTATCCCCAGATCCTGAACCTCTGTTGCCTTCAGTGACACGCAGGAGACACGAGTACTGTTTCTCTCTATCACAGTGCCTACGGACAAACACACATCAATCATACACACACAATATATCACACTTGTTAACTAATACCTTTAGAAGGTTTCTCGTCAGTGTGAGACTGGTGAGTATGTAGATAAGAGCGTGAGTGAGTGAGTGAGTGAGTGAGTAAGTGAGTGAAGCCTCATCACCCGATGGTATGTGGCCTCAGACCGCTTCACGAGTCGACCCCATAACAGCGAACCCTGAGAAGAGTCATCACACGGGAGGGGACTCGCTCTGCCTCCCTGCATCCCCACACCACACTGTGTGGACACAGACGATTCAATTTTCTCTCTTGTCACACTATTGTATAACACGAGTCTCAACAAGACATTCCAATGTTCTAAAACCCACAATCACATTACGGGTCAGAGAAATGGGTCTGTTTTTCCTTATGTTATACACTCTCAAGATGTATGACTGGTCCAGGCAATTACGTTATTTCTGCTTCCCAAAATCAATTTTCTATTCACGGCAGCAAAAACATGGGGTCCTCATGGCGATACAAGACTGTCAGTGACAGTTACAGACTGATGCCACACCTTGGGCCGTCCGAGAACTGACCAGGCGACATCCTGCTGCAGCACCGCGGGTAGGAACCACACCTCCTGCCACACCTACCACAACGCCACCACCTTCACATGTGGAAGTCGTCATGGTGAATAACAAGGATCCGGCCATCACGCGACCCCGGTCCCCACTAGGCACGGGGGGACTGTGGGAAACATTTCCACTGCAATCCTAACACGCTTAAAGTACAGCACAACACTACGGCCAGCCGTCATGTCGTGGTCCTGTAGGCCTGCAAGCCGCACCCTCCAACAGCCTGTCTGACCGGAGGAGCAAGTCAGCAGGTTTGAGACATGGCTGTGAGGCAAGAAGAACCCCCCCCCCCTTCCCCCCGACACCATCATGAGGCAGGCGTGAGGTGAGGTTCGCAAGAGAACGAATCGAACAACAGCCAACCTTATGAGGCATCACATCACAACCAACATTACCCCACTGTTACTAACCTCGACCATACCTGTTTATCTTGGACGCAACCCCCTTCCTCCACACTCAAGCCAAGGTCAATAATCCCTCTCGTTACACTCGCATGTTTACCCAGCAATCAGAAACCTCCACGAGCACTTGGTCGTTACTTCGTCAGAGTCTGGCACAATATATGTTACGGACGCAGACTTTACCGCTTTAGGGAGACATCGTTCGTGGAGATTAACGTTTAATAACAAAGTAGACGTGAATGGTGCTGTTTGCCCCAAGGTTCACAATGGCCTTAGCCCGTAACAACACGGGCTTCTGTTGGTAATTACTCTCGCCCCTGATCATAAACTCTCTTTTGATAATATTACCCCATCTCTCTTTGCTTACAGACCTAACAAAGTCTTCCTTCCATTACCTCTGCGTCTGCCAATAGACTCCTCACGCCACACAACTACTCAGTTTCCCTCGCATCTCTCCTGTGAGAAGGATTGTCTCTGATGATCTCTCCCGTACCGACACAATGCCACCGTACCTCTCACTTCCAAACGTGATCTAGAAGTACTGCTCCCAGCAGCAGCTGTAATCTTCCTCTCACCATCGCACAATCTCCCTACACTGGCTGCTACTCCTACCTACAATCTTCCCCTCACCCTTATACACAACCCCTCCACACGTCACGGCTCACGCACAATGCCTGCTCATGTCAAACATTATTCCAGGTTCCGATTTACCTCCTAGCGCACAATACCTTTCATCTGTCAATACTACACCTCCCCCCCCCCATATCCCTCTCTCTCTGTACATACTCTATTCTCACAGTCACTCTCTCTCTCTCTCTCTCTCTCCCATTGTTTTCCTGGTCACATGAAGACCTCCTGCAGATCCACTCTTCATAGCCAGTCGTCTCTCCCGTAATTACTACTGGTCTTTGAGCTATCTATCATCTGCTCATCACAAAACACACACACACACACACCTGCATCACTATAACCTCCACTTTCACTGTTCTGTTCGTACTGTCCGTTGCTTAGTAGCTACCTCTCTGGCAGGGGGCCCAAGAGATAACCCTCAGACAACATACTCCCATGTACATTGCACTTTAAGAAGGAAGTATCAAGTCGTAAAGGGACTTCAAAAAACTTCGCCTCCCGGATGTCTGTGTCCCACAGACTACTCTTACGAAGCACACGAGATGCTCGTAATGCCTCACCATAACTATACATAATCAGTATTTCACGTCCTCCGTCCTTGAGGGAAATCCCCGTTCTCCTAGATCTAAACAAACCCTGCAAGAAATGTCACAACACCTTATTGTTAATGACAAGATACCTGAAATCTTAAGTTTGTATCCACTTTTTGCATCTAGCAGGTAGAACTTAACATATGGAACTATGTAAGTATGTAATGCATGTAATATCAACCCCCTGGGGTCTGACTAAGACCCTTTGTGACCCTGTAATCCTTTTGCGCTACCGCTCGCAGGATGAGTCTGGGGTGCACAATAAATTTGTCGCGGTTTTCCCGGCACAAATCAAATCAACCCCATAACAGTAATCACGGCGACAGTGACTCAGTCTGAGCCCCCGACCCTTCTGCCACTCCCTAATCTCCACCTCCAGACCCCACTGCCCCTCCACTACCTCCACCCCCCGATCCTTCTGCCCCTCCCTTACCTCCACCCCCTGACCCGTATGCTCCTACTTTACCTCCACCCCCGACCTCGCTGTCCCTCCCTAACCTCCTCCCCCCACAGCGTACAACCTGACGTAAGAGTGATAGTACGAGCTCCAACGAGCCCGCCCCCCTCCCCCCGCCACACACACCGCCGCCGCCCCTCACACCCTGATGGCGGCGGCGTAGATTGGACCTGATGCGAAGGGCTCCTTACGCCCTCTGATCAGAAGATCCTCCCGGGTCCTTGTCAGGGGGCGAAGGACCTCTGGAGTCGGTCTCGCTGAGGGAAAGACCTCTGTTGGTCTCGATGGAGGGTGAGGGGGGGTGGGGGTGGGAGGGGGAGGGAGATCCCTTGAGTCTCGATGGTATGGGTGAGGGGGGGATGGGGTGGATCGGGTCACCCAGCCCTCTGTGTGGTTCGAGTCAGCCAACTCCCTCCCACCCCGGGAGTCATCTGCTGCAGGAGGGGGGCGCTTCGGTAGGGGGTTCCAGGAGGCCCCCTGAGAGGGATTGGAGGGGGGGGTGTTTATCGTTAACAGGGAGGAAGTTTAAGGGGATTTCTACTCGGGGGGGAAGGGGGCGAAAGTAGAGAGAGAGAGAGAGGGAGGACCTATATATTTCTGCGTTTCAAATATCGGAATATCTTTCGTGGTCAGAGAGAGCCAGAGGCCATAAGATTAAACCCCGTCATCACGAGTCACTCTGTTCGTCTCTCACTCGAACCACACGAACCAACTCTACCACCACAGGAACCATCATCAACCACCGGAAACACGTCGTACTTCACGAACCATCGCGAATATGCCACGAAACCGTCACCAGCCACACGAACCATCCCTCTAACGCCATACCTAGAACCGCACGGACCATCCCCTGTCTACAGCCACAGGAACCACCCCTCTACCAACATACCTAGAACCATACGGACCATCCCCTCTACAGCAACACGAACCACCCCTCTACCATCGTACCTAGAACAATACGGACCACTTCCTCTACGGCCACACGAACCATCCCTCTACCACCATACCTAAAACGACACGGACCACCCCCTCTACAGCCACATGAACCACCCCTCTACCAACATACCTAGAACCACACGGACCACTCCCTCTACAGCCACACGAACCACCCCTCTACCACCATACCTAAAACTACACGGACCACCCCGTTTACAGCCACAAGAACCACCCCTCTGCCACCATATCCAGAGCCACACGGACCAACACAAGACCCCCTTGCTTCTCCCGAGCCAAGAAAATCTATAGCCTGTTGGATGGCATCATCTAGCTCGCTAATGCAGGGTAATGTAGACGGGTTGCGTCCACAGAGCAGCAGGAGATGGAAGGGATGGGAAAGAGCTGGGTGGTAGGGAACACGGGAAGGGAGTGGAAGGTGATGGATGGGAAAGAGAGAGAAGGGAGCATAAAGATGTGGAAGAGAGAGAGAGAGATGGGAGAGGAGAGAGGTGGAAAGAATTATACTGAGAGAGATGGTGAGTGTGGAAGGGAGATAGTGGAGGAACAGGAGAGGCTGTGGACAGATGCAGAGCCAAAGGGAAAGGAAGGGAGGGAAGACGAGCTGACTTGCATTGGGAAGGGAGGTGTTGGGAGGTGAGGAGGGAGAGTGCATCAGTCAGGGAGAGAACCCAGCAGGATTCACAGCTAGAGAGTTGTGAAAAGTAGGATTAGGCAGTCAGTAGTGGGATTAGGGAGTCAGTAGTGGGATTAGGGAGTCAGCAGTGGAATCAGGGAGTCAATAGTGGGATTAGGGAGTCAGCAGTGGGATTAGGGAGTCAGAAGTGGGACTAAGGAGTCAGCAGTGGGATTAGGGAGTCAGTAGTGGGATTAGAGAGTCAGCAGTGGGATCAGGGGGTCAGAACTGGGATTAGGGAGTCATCAGTGGGATTAGGGAGTTAGAAGTGGGATTAAGGAGTCAGCAGTGGGATTTGGGAGTCAGTAGTAGGATTAGGGAGTCAAAAGTGGGATTAAGGAGTCAGCAGTGGGATTAAGGGGTCGGCAGTGGGATTAGGGAGTCAGTCAGCCGTGGGATTAGGGAGTCAGTAGTGGGATTAGGGAGTCAGAAGTGGGATTAAGGAGTCAGCAGTGGGATTAGGGAGTCAGTAGTGGGATTAGGGAGTCAGCAGTGGGATTAGTGAGTCAAAAGTGGGATTAGGGAGTCAGCAGTAGGATTAGGGAGTCAGTAGTGGGATTAGGGAGTCAGTAGTGGGATTAGGGAGCCAGAAGTGGGATTAAGGAGTCAGCAGTAGGATTAGGGAGTCAGTAGTGGGATTAGGGAGTCAGGGTGCCTGTGAGGGATGTAGAGGGAGGCCAGATAACCTCTGGAGGGAATGGAGGGAAACCAGGTTACCTTTGGAGGGAGTGGAGGGAGTCCAGGTTACCTCTGGAGGGAGTGGAGGGAGTCCAGGTCACCTCTGGAGGGAGTGGAGGGAGTCCAGGTCACCTCTGGAGGGAGT
>JAYMFT010402842.1:0-18789 GCA_038088735.1 Panulirus argus | reverse complement strand
ATATTTCAATTAGGGCCCGGCCTTGATGTGGACTTTTGTCCGTGACTGGAGCCTTCAACATAAAAAAAAAAAAAGTGTTTTGGGAGCAGCTGAGTGATTATTTTAGCAGTTTTGGTGCACGACACTGAGTAACAGTGATGGATGATTTGAATGCAAAGGTAAGTAATGTGGCAGTTGAGGGTATAATTGGTGCACATGGGGTATTCAGTGTCGTGAATGGAAATGGTGAAGAGCTTGAGGATTTGTGTGCTGAAAAAAGACTAGTAACTGGGAATACTTGGTTTAAAAAGAGATATATACAAATATACGTGTGTGAGTAAGAGAGATGGCCAAAGGGCATCATTACATTACGTACTAACTGATAGGCGTGTAAAGGAAAGTCTTTTGGATGTTGATGTGCTGAGAGGTGGCAGCTGGTGGGATGTCTCGTCACTATCTTGTGGGGGCGAAGGTGAAGATTTGTAGAGATTTTCAAAAATAGAAGAGAGAATGTCGGGGAGAAGAGAGTGGTGAAAGTAAGTGAGCTTAGAAAGGAGACTTGTGTGAAGAAATACCAGGAAAGACTGACTGTAAAATGGCAAAAGGTGAGGGGAGTGGGTGAGGAATGAGATGTATTTAGGGAAGCATTGATGGCATGTGCAAGACACGTATGTGGCATGAGAAAGGTGGGAGATGAGCAGATCAGAAAGGGTAGTGAGTGGTGGGATGAAGAAGTAAGGCTGTTAGTGAAAGAGAAAAGGGAGGCCTTTGGACGAGTACAAATGACTGGGAGATGTACAGGAGAAAGCGGCAGGAGGTCAAGAGGAAGGTGAAAGGCTTGGAAAAGCGGTTAATGAGAACTGGGGTGAGAGTATCATTAAACTCTAAGGAAAATAAAAAGATGTTTTGGAGGAAAGTAAATAATATGCGTAAGGCAAGAGAACAAATGGGAACATCGGTGAAAGGGACAAGGGGGGAAGTGATAACAGGTAGTTATGAAGTGAGGAGGAGGAGTGAGTATTTTGAAGAACTATCAAATGTGTTTGATAACAAGAGTGGCAGATGTACGGTGTTTTGGTCGGGGTGTTGTGCGAAGTGAGAGATTCAGGAAGAGTGGTTTGTTTAAGGGAGAAGAGGGAGTGAAAACCTTGCGGAAGATGAAATCCATCAAGGCGGCAGGACTGCATGGTACTGCAGGGGTGACTGTGTTGTCGACTGGTTGGTAAGGATATTCAATGTATGTATGCATTATGATGAAGTGCCTGAGGATTGGCGGAATGCATGCATAGTGCCATTGCACAAAGGCAAAGGGAATAAGGGTGAGGGTTCAAACTACAGAGGCATAAGTTTGTTGAGTATTCCTGAAAAATTGTATGGGAGGGTATTAAGTGAGAGGATGAAGGCATCTACAGAGCTTCAGATCTGGAGGAGTAGTGCAGTTTTAGAAGTGGTAGAGGATGTGTGGATCAGGTGTTTACTTTGAAGAACATATATGAAAAATACATAGAAAAACAGATGGATTTGCATGTAGCATGTATGACGCTGGAGAAGGCATATGACAGGGTTGATGGAGATGCTTTGTAGAAGGTCTTAAGAATATATGGTGTGGGAGGTAAGTTACTTGAAGCAGTGAGAAGTTTTTATCAAGGGTGTAAATCATGTGTACGAGTAGGAAGAGAGGAGAGTGACTGGTTCTCAGTGAAGGTCAGTCTGCAGCACGGGTGTGTGATGCTCTCATCATCGTTTAATCCATTCATGAATGGGGTGGCTAGATAGGGAAATGCAAGAGTTTTGGAGAGAGGGGCGAGTATGCAGTCTGTTGGGGATGAAAGGGCCTGAGAAGTGAGTCAATTATTGTTCGCAGATGATACAGCGCTGGTGGCTGATTCAAGAGAGAAACTGCTGAAGTTGGTGACTGAGTTTGGAAAAGTGTATGAAAGGAGAAAGTTGAGAGTAGATGTGAATACCAGCAAGGTTATTAGGTTCAACAGGGTTGAGGGAAACGTTAGTTGGGATGTAAGTTTGAATGGAGAAAAACTGAAGGAATTAAAGTGTTTTTAGATATCTAGGAGTGGACTTGGCAGCGAATGAAACCATGGAAGCGGAAGTGAGTCACAGGGTGGGGGAGGGGGCGAAAGTTGTGGGATCAATGAAGAGTGTGTGGAAAGTGAGAATGTTATCTCGGAAAGCAAAAATGGGTGTGTTTGAAGGAATAGTAGTTCCAACAATATTATATGGTTGTACGGATGAAGGTGGTTATGTTAGAAATGAAATGCTTGAGGTTTGATCGAGTAAGTAATGAAGGGTAAGAGAGATGTGTTGTAATGAGTGTGGTTGAGAAAGCAGAAGAGGGTGTGTTGAAATGGTTTGGACATATGGAATGAATGAGTGAGGAAAGGTTGACAAAGCGGATATATGTATCAGAGGTGAAGGGAACAAGGAGAAGCGAGAGACCAAATTGGAGGTAGAAGGATGGAGTAAATGGTTCTTACAAGTGGATAATAAGAATGATGTCAGACGACCTTATGTATACAACATAATGATTAAATGTAACAGATCAAATAATACTGGCAATCAAACCCAGAAACTTCACATACAAAATCCCAGAAACAATGGTCACCAAGTAATGCCTTTGTCAAGCTACATCTGGAATATGCTGTGTATTATAATCTTTAGATTATGAAAATGCAGAACATAAGTTTAGGAGAGTGTTCAGAAGAACTATCACAGCAATACCAGGCTTGCCATATAAGGGAACAATCACACAGAACATTATTCTCTTAACAACCAATACATATCTATATGGCTCTGTCATACACTAAATGTTATATTAATGTCATATCTTATGTTCTACATAGAAGGTTAGCTTTTCATTCATACACATATAATATCTCATTTAACTTCTACCTATTCACATCTGATGTAGGCGTTCATGGACAATGTGATAAACATATAGTGTTGGTGTCCAGGAACAGTTAGGACATGGCAAAGTGGAGGACATAGGGTGCCAATGTCCAGGAACAGTAAGGTCACAATGGAAAGGTAGACATACAGTGTAGGTGTCCAGGGACAGAAACGACACTACAGAGTGGTGGACATATACAATGTCGTGTTCAGGGACAGTGAAGGACGCATGATGGTGGACATATCGCTCCTCAGCTACTGAGGTTCAGGCCATCAAATGTACACTGTAGCCATTAGCTCATAAATTCACATTTTATCAAAAAATATTCATTGTTTCCTTTATATTTTGCAGACGATGCTGTGTGCGCCATGTCCTGTGCCTCTGTAGGTGAGTCACCATGACCTTTGTAAACATTACTCCGAGTAAGATGT
This sequence comes from Panulirus argus, assembly GCA_038088735.1. Taxonomy (NCBI): domain Eukaryota; kingdom Metazoa; phylum Arthropoda; class Malacostraca; order Decapoda; family Palinuridae; genus Panulirus; species Panulirus argus. Next base: position 15,474 of record JAYMFT010402842.1, on the reverse strand, counting down.
TAAGGTTCTTGATAAAAGTATTGAAACTGAACTTCTTGACTTACTACCATTCGTACCGTAATTTAGCCTCAAGATGGTGAGGTTCTGTTGCTATATGGTGTAGGAATGGCGAAACAAAGACGCTGATGAAAACGTGACACTAGGTTTACCCAAGAGCAAATAAAATACACTATCGAAATTAGACACGAGGAAAAAATAATCGACTGCTCCCGGAAACTCACCGCGTATACCGACAATGCGCATGACGATCGTTGAAAACATGAGGAACACAAGTGTAATACAATACATATCAACATTACATGTAGAGATACGTGATACATAATATGAAAATAAGGATACATTATGAAAAGTTCCTTCATCTCCCTACCGTGGAAGTCCGAACTAGGGAGGACTTAGTAACCAAACGTTGCAACGGATTACGTAAACGGTAACTACGTCCAGGTGATGTGGGGACGCATGGAATAACGAACCTTATGCTCGTCTTCCACACAGACTGTTGTCTCTCTGTCGCTGGCGCGTGAGGAGGCTGCGGCCGGTTTGGGACTGTGGTGCTGACTGGCAAGGTAACTGGGGTGGTTTTAAATGGCGTGTGGTGTGGCCTCTGGAAACGGCGGTTTCGCCAACATACTCTACTACTGGGGAGCTTGGTGTGGTAGTCCCGGTGGCGGCCGATACCTAAGATTGTCCCTGCTGTGTCTCACCGCTTCGTGAAGGGATCTTGGTTGAGGACAGGTTCACCAAGCTTTCGTAGGAAAAGAGCGGGCGGTCTGCTACATTACCCCGCCTTCTGCGGTAGTGTGTGCTGCGTCCTGCCAATCTGGACCGGAGCGCCCGACGCACGCGCTGTGCTGGCATGGCTGTACGTTGCTTGAAGGGGGGGGGGGGTTGTCACGTGTCTTCATCAGTCCTCGGTCGAAGTTTCCATCATCCAGGCAGCCAATACTGGTAGTCTTCATGATGAGGTGCTTCACATAGGCCTCAGCATGACCGTTGGCTTGCTGGTAATGCGGTCATGAGACGTGGCGAGTCACGCCGTAACGCCTGAGAAAAGGCACGAAATTCGGAGCTGGAAAAGTGAGGTCCACCTTCCGTGCGGAGGCGGACAAGTCCACCCACAGTAACGAAGCTGTGTAGAAGTAGTTTGATGATGGTGCGTGATGTGGCGTCCCTTCCGTACTGACCAGCGTGAGGCCATCCAAACAGACGATCGGCAAAAAGCAAAAATTCCTTTCCTGCGTGGGAGAACAGGTCAGCAGAGACGTCCTGGAATGATCTGGATGGGGCGGGTCACACATTAACGGCTCTTTTACCTGGGATGGCTGGAGGGTCTAGCACGCGTCACGTGCCTGCATGGTGTTCGTGATGCCAGGCAACCACACCATCTGCCGGGCGCGGCGCTTTGTGGCCTCTATGCGTCTGTGGGAGCCGTGAAGGCAGGACAGAACAGTGCGGAGGAATGCGGCAGGGCTGATGAGCCGGGCACCGCGGGGAACGAGAAGTTCGTCAGCAGCCAGACCGTCTCGTATTTTCAAAAAGTCCCATGGTTCTGCTGGTACTTTTTTCCTGTCCGTGGGCAGCGGCTGTACGTATCTCCTGGAGGACGGGGTCAGGGGGTGGTCGTGGGGGTTGTGACGACACTTCCACTGCTCTGGCTATCATGATCATGCAGCTACTAAGTAGGTAACGTCCGCCTCTGACGGAGTCGGGTCATCCACAGGCGCACAAGAGAGCTTTGGAGATTGCATGCTCCTTTCTCTTACGCCACACTGTCCTGAAGGAAAACTGCGTCGTTTTCCCTATTAGAAGCTGGAGACGTGGGTTCTCCACAGCGTCTAGTGTGTAGTCGTTCAAAATGGGCAGCAGCGGCTTGTGATCGACGAGATCGAAGAGTGGTAGACCCAGCAGGTACAAGCGGCATTGCTCATTGCCCACACAGCGGCCACGAGTTCTAACTACACAATTGCACATCTCGTATCCACGTCGCAAAGCCATTAGCCCCTTTATATTTACATGTACTCGCGACACTTGCCAGATGCTTCTGGTAACATTGTGCAGCGGTACCTAGTGACAGCACTAGGATCCCGATTCCTCTATCAGGGAATAATGTATTGGAAAAAAAAAAAAAAAGTGCTGAGGAAGGGCGTATCTTACACCTTTCAAACGCGAAGCGTCTGTCTGCAGAACTGTAGGAAGGGCGGGATCGAAGTGGAAAGGAACTGCGAGTCGGGGCCAGGGCTTGGTTCACTATGTAATGATGCGTGGTGGTCGGGTGATCCACACGAAATCATTCCTGGGAATGAGTGGAGGGTGTCTGCCGCAGTTGCTGTGCTCGGGGTGAAGTCTGCTGGGTGGTTCACGAGACTCACGACAGACCTGAGGTCCGTGATGTTTTTTGGGGGAAACCGCGCTCGCACTCACCTTGCCTGAGTCTGTAGTCCCACCCTCGGCTGTGATGCCATACCCACAGAACTCAGCAGACTGGCTGGCATACTCATACTGCGGTTCATGGTTATGCTGTGTCGCGACGTCGTCGAAGGGTCTCAGACACGCTGAAGGTGAACTGTGTAGGTCGAGTACCAGACGAGCACGTTATTCAAGACGTTGGCACAGTTGTTGACGCGTTCAAGTGCGATCTCGCCGCATCCGCAGAATTCGTCCCCTCAGGACATGAATCCCAGGGACCACGTAGAAACCTGCAACGCGCCCCAGGCGTTATGAAGGTGGTGAACGGCTGCGCCTCCTCTGCTAGCGAAGCTGTCAGTATCCCAGTATCGCGTCCATCGTGGTGAAATATTCGGAACCAGGAGCGACCTCCATGACGGAGTTGCGCGGTGCTGGGGTAGGGTGGTAGGCGGATCGCAAAACTTGCCTGTTCCGTTTGGTGTGGTCCTCGGTGATGCGGACGCTTCCCTTCAGCTTGGGTGCGACCACCATGGGATGACACCACTCCGATACCTTGTCACCTGGTGGCTGGATGATCCCTTGTTGTACCTCGCTGTCTAGCATCTGCTTGGTGTTTACTAGCCAGACCAGGGGGATAGTCCGGTGAGTGTGGAGTGCAAAGGGTTGCACCTTCTCCTGCAGATGGATCTTCATGGGCGGGCCAAACTTGGTACTCAGCTGTGTTCCACTATGGAACTTCTCTGGGTCCACCAGTACGTCCTTGAAATTATCCAGAAGCTTCTGCTGATCCTCCTACAACTGCTCGGCGCTGGGGACATATCGGCAGGGTATCGGTTGTGGAGCGACTTAATCTGCTTGGGGAGCTATAGCTATCAGAGATGATACTAAGGGCTCTAGCGTCATACCGGGAGAACAGGGCGTCGTATATGTCACGGAACATGTTGACAGTGGTGTCCGTTGACACATATCCCTGGGTGAGAATTGCCTTGAAAGATGTCACAAGTGACAGTTTACTCGCGGAGACCAAGCTGCTGCAGCTGTCGTGGTCCAATGGCTGTCGTTTCTGCGCCGGTGTCGTGCGCGCACAGCAGAGTCCCTCGACGTGGCCCGTCAGGTAAAAACACTCCAACGTTAACTTTAGGCGCGCAACGGCTGGCTAGGGACCTGTGGACGTTACTCACATTCAGGAAACGGGCAGCTTTACCTATCGACTTGTTGTCGTCACGGTGTTTCTGCGAATCCTGTAGTTTCTTGCGACACACTTCCTTGAAGTGTCCCGTGTTGCCAAAATGGGAGCACTTCTCTCCGCAGGCAGGACGCTGCTTCTCTCGTCCTTCAGGATGTACCGCCGCACTGCAGCAATCACACTGCTGACGGCGTTCTGCTTGTTGTTTGGTAGCGTTCGTTCTAGAGCGCTGGCGACGATATGACATCTTTTGAACAGCGTTTGAGCTGCCTGCCAAGGCCGCCTTGGTATTGTAGGCTGACTCCTCGCTGCGGCGAAAGGACAGGGTGTCGGAGAGTCTAAGTGGAGGGTTGATGGCCGGGAGTTTCTTCCAAATTTCCTGATTCTGAATGATTGACTTGATGCGAATCAATAAACGGCCGTCTATGAGGCGTCCACACAACCCTCTATCGTCAGCAAGCCCCATGAGGGCGACGTAGAAATCGTAGATGGCCTCCTCCTCATGCCGGCAGCGTTCCTCGAAGCGCACTAGATGTGAGGTTAGGTTGCGCTAGCGCTGAGGTAAACCTTGATGAACTAGAGGAAGTCTTTCACACCCATCGGTGTCCTCGGTAATCCCAATGTCGTGAGCCAGAGTGGCCCCCATAGCAAGCGTGAGACTGGACTTGAGATGTGCTAGTTGTGTGCGTTGTGGCAGACTTTTCAACTGTAGGTCCACAGTACCTCTGAGAGGGGGTGCTGGGAGTACATCATACCCGGGCCCGGGAATTTCCTGGGGTCTCAGAAAATGTAGAAAATCACGAGAGTGCTCCATTCCACCCCTCTCATTTTCCACGCCCTTTTTGACATAACAGTTCATGGCATAAAACCGTAGTGAATAAAAACAGGATGACTATTGGAGAAGGGAAGGGGGCCCGAAAAAAACTTTGTACCTCTTTATACAATTCCTCTCAGGGGCCCTGCTGCAGGAGTTTTACGTAGTCCGAAGCACGAATCCACAACTTATATTCGCAGCGTGCCGTCCGTGGCGTCAGGATTCCAAACTCCAGTGGTGTCCGTACCCTGCTCGGCGACTGTGGAACAGGCCAGCACCTGTTGCATCATGTCTTGAAATCATGGTCGCTACTGCTGTTGCTGGGCCTCCGTCATGGCTGCCAATCTTTCCAGAGCTGACGTTCCGGCGGCACCAGTCTTCCCCATCACCTCTAAACTCACCCTACGACTACTTACCTCTTGCTTGCGTGGACTGCCGGGCATGGCAATGTTGGTTGTGGGGACGATGATGCACGGCAGTTGTGGCGTCCTATGGTGCCCAGCCATATCTTGTGTGTGTCACTTTTTACACCACTCCTTGATTCTACTCACTGCACCATTAAGGAATGGTGAAACAAAGACACTGGCAAAGAAGTGACACTAAGTTTAAAAGCAAACAAACACGATAAACTATGGAAATATGTGAGACACGAGGGAACTCATCGAATGTCCGAGATATTGTCGCTTCTGCCGACAGAGTGCATGACGATCGTTCAAAACAAGAGGGAGACGAGCGCAATACATTACATATCAACATTACATGTAGAGATATGTAAGACATGATATAATAAATTATGATACACAACATAGACTTCCTCCATATGGGATTATCATAAGATAGTATGGAGGTGTAAGGGTATTGTTTTGGTTAAGAAGTGAACCTGGTCACACAGCCAATGTTATTACTACGGCCGTCTTGCAGAATATTGATAACTTTATGTCGTGCTCACTTTTGGCATCTACGACACTGTTAACGTCTGATGTTACACACAAAAAAAAAAAATCAAACAGCAACATACCACTGGGTCTTTACGAGGCTGTTTGAAACAGCGAAAGATAAGAAATTCATAGCTTAATGTAGCAATTGTAGAAAGACATACAGACTTTCAAAGATAAAAACAAGTAGACATTTCCTTCAACTAAGGAGGCGTAAATGATATCAGTCCTGGATTTGAAGTGATATATTCATCGAGGTTCTTCTTATAAGTACCTATAGTACTGCTTTCAACTACTCTAATATTACATCATTCCATATAACAACAGTTTTGAAGAAAAAGTATTTCGCATCATTCAAGGTAAAACGTTTACCCTGGGGTTTGTTATAAACCATTATTACGACTGAAATAAGATGAATCATCCTTAAGTAGCTTGCGAAATCGACGTCATCGAAACCTTTGATCCTTTTGAATGCCTTTATTGTCACCTCTTAACCTTCTTTTTTCTATGCGGAATGAATTTAAGTCGTTTATTTGGTCATCATAGGATTTGTTTCTTAGTCCAGGAATTTTCTTGGTAACTCGTCCCTGTACTCTTTTCCGTTCATGCTTATGTCTTTTTTCAAGTCGGGTAACCAAGACTGAATACAACATAGAAGTGGGGACGCACCAAAGAACTTTAAGAATGAGGATAATTTCTATAGATTTAAATTTGAATACCCTTTCTTACTGCTTTTTTACACTGCTTTGGATCACGAGAGATTAGTGCACCGAAGTTGTCTTCCCCATTATATTATGTAACTCAACAGACTTCATACTGTAAATCGCCTTTTCATTATAACTACAGAACCCTAAACTTTTGCATCCATCCCATTAGAATTCCTTTGTCAACTGTGTCACTCCACTTGTTACGACTAACCATTCTGAGTCTCAGCCATTATTCACTTTTCTTTGTTTGTGGTAATTAAACCAATTTTCTGACCACTGAAGTACACTTGCAGTTACACCATGTGATCTGACTTTGCTAATAACCTTTGATACAGAATTTTATCAAATGCTTTTTGAAAATCTAAATAGGTTACATGAACCTCTGTACTTTCATGGTGAACGTTGATTATCATGTCATAAAAGAAATTAAGCATATTTGTGACACGAATGATTTTTGTCAAATACCATCTCAGAAATATTAATTATTGATGCTACTCTACATGATGTACAACTGGTACTGAACGATGGTGTTTATAAGTTTACCAACTACATGTGTCAAGATACTTGCACGATAATTTCCGAGCAGTGATTTATTACCTTCTTGGAATGTCACTGTTACATGAGCAGACATCCATTCCTCTATGACTTTTCCCGTAGCAAGTGACAATGAAAAGAGCAGTCAAGGGCTTGACTATGTCATTTCTTGCCTCATTCATTGTCCAGAGATAGACTTTAAGTGGTCCTGCTGTTTGGTTTATTTTTCTTCCACTTAGTGCTTATAGTATATCTTCAATCTTTGTCAGTACTTTATTTAAAGGTTTTCTTCTTTTAGCAGTAGAAATGGATTGAGACACAAGTTGTGTCGTCAATAGTCGATACGGATGCAAAAATATATAGATGAATAGATAAATAAGATATTTGAGATCTTTGACATATCATTGTCTTGAACAAGGTCACTATTTTTCGTAATTAATGGACCTCTTGACTGCGTAATGACTCTTGTTTTTATAATAGCTATAAAACTCCTTGTGAAATTTTTGTCATTTTCCGTAATAACGCTTCCTACTAATGTTATTGTTTCTTTTCACTAATTCACATAATTTACTCTATTAGACTGGTTACTGGTTTCTTTGAGTTTCATATATGGTATTTGCTTGACACCGAACACCTCTTGATCTTATGTTTTCTTCATTTTGGCCTTGTTTTGTAAAATGACTGTCTACTGCGCATTGGCACAAATGTTCAGTCAACTACTTTCAAAGTTTTATTGAAACTTTTCCAAGCTGCATCTACGAATATCGTTTTTATTGACGATATCATCCAATATTTGCCTGTCAAGAGGTCTGCGAAGATCATTAAAATTTGCAATTCTCAAATCTGGTAGTTTTCGTGACAAAGTTGACCAGCACTGCATGTATTATTGGAAGTTACCTAAGAGTAATTTACTGGTGATCAGTTGTATCTCCAACTTAAACATTATTAATGAGATCTTCGATTGTAGTTAGAATTAAATCTAGTATTTTGTCATTCTTGAGTAAATTCCTCAGCCAATTGCATTAGGCCACTATCGAGCACACTCAGGTAAAACCCGGAATGTGGTCCCCCCTAACTCCCTCTCTGATCGAAGTGTGGCCACTACAAAGTTCTTATGAATGATCGTTGTCTTTTGTCTACCTCTGGTGTTCGTACGGGGGACTATAAACTAATCAAGCTGTAATGTCCTTATGAAATGTTCTTTAATTCCTTCAAAAATGAAGTCTGTATTGTCAAAAGCAGCATTTTTCAGCATAGGGCAGGATGGGCTTCAACAAAGAGCAAGTACTACCACCTTCACCTATTTCCCCAATCACTCAAATATTGTATACTTCTTGCATTAACATAAAATATTCTAGTAAATGCCTTAGACACATTTTATAAACACGCCTGACAATTTTAATTTTTGGTATTCATAACCATTTTTTTTTTATAATTGTTCCATCATGTTACTTTAGTACTGTTAGCTGTTACACTAGTAAGCACTCCTCCCCTCACTATGGCTACTACACCAGCAAGAGTACCTTCCCACACTGTGACTTACATTAGCAACAGCACTTCCCCTTATTGTGACTATTACACTGGCAACAGCAATTCCCTTCATTATAACTGCTAAACTGGCAGTGCACCACACCTGATTTGTGGCTGTTATACTGGCAAGAGCTTCTCCATCAGTGTAGCCGTTAAACTGGCAAACCTCTCTCTCTTCACTGGCTGTTACACTTGCAAGCGCACCTCCCTCCTCTCCCCCCCCCCCTCAACTGTGGCTGTACACTGGTGAGCACATGTTTCATCCCTATGGCTGTTGCATTGTGATGACACACGAGCGTGGCGACCAGAAATATCTGGATATGACTCCGAGAGGTGTGCATGGCGGGAGCCCAGTGAATGGATAGGAAATCCTTAACCTTGGAGGAGTTTTGAGAAGTTATTTTTGAAATATAAAAATTTGTAAGCTGCAAATGTTAGGCCACAGTTCAACTCCCGCGGTGAGAGCTAGGGCAGAGTTCAATACATGGAAATGGTACAATACATATAGAATTGGTGTATTTGTTGATTATAGTAACAAAAAACTATTCATTATTTATATATTTGATATATTGATATTAAACCGGTACTTTAGATACAGAATTGGTATATTTCATATATAATCAATACTTCAAAAGCAGAGGACACAGGGATTCTTCCAGTGAAATTAGAGACGCATACGATATTAGAGAGTAATTTCCACTTGAATTATCTTATTCTACTGGCCAAGTTAAAGTCGTATGTGTGTTGCAGGAGGAGGACCATTTGAAGCCGGTCATCAGTACCAGTACCAGTACCAGGCCCAGGTTACTAGTAGATCACTAGCGACAGCCAGCCAAGAGTCACGTATAGACCTGACTACGGACATTATCATCACTGCCAACACACCGTGTGACCTTAAGCTCCAGGTGGGTCACCGATCTTTTCCGTATACCTGGTGGTCAACACTTTCTTCTTTACACCAGGTGGGTCAACACTCCTCTCTACAATAGGTGGATTAACATACTTCTTTACATCAAGTGGGTCATTACTCTTCTTTGTATCAGATGGGTAAACGCTACACCAGGTGAGTCAACGCTCTCTTCTCTGTACCAAGCGAGTCACAATCCTCTTCTCTGCGACAAATAGGTTAATACTCTCTTCTCTGAATCATGTTGGTTAACACTCTTTTTACACCAGTTGGGTCAACATTATCTTATCTATACTACGTGAGTCAACACTCTCCTCTCTGCGCTAGGTTCACTAACCTTCTCATCTCTATACCATGTAGGTCAACACCCTCTTCTCTTCACCAGGTAGGTTAGCATTCTCTTTACACCTGGTGGGTCAACATTCGTTCCTCTATATTATGTTTGGATTGTAGTGAGTTCATATGTCTATAAAGAATGGTCATCTAAAACTTTGTGGGACAGATCTTATAAGCACTAGTTCGCACTCTTAATATATGTAGACATATAAACTCACTCAAAGCATTGCAAAACCAGAAGTCGAATTTAATCGTTACAACGCATGGCGTCATTCGCTGGAATACATTAAAAGTAAATGGAAATAGGCATTTCTACACTCTACAGACAAGGTTTTTTGTTTTATTAAAGTTTTACTCGGTGTGTGAATAGACATAAGAACCGAATAAAGCTCCATAGAATCCGACTAAGGGATAGGAGAATGTTTTTAATCAAGAATCCGAAAGACAATAGCTTTTCAAAGCAAGTCCTACGAATGCATCATTTAAACTGTTAACTATTCATTAACTGTTGATTTGATTTTGTGTTTTACCTCACAGTTTCCCTCAGCTTCAAAGCCTCATCTACTTACGAAAACTTAAAGCTGATGGAGTTAGAGATGCTACTCCTAAAATCCCACATCATTTCAACTCGACACGTTGTAACTAGTCCATTTGTCCCAATTTCGTATTATTCAGTTGCCTGTAAATCTGACGTCCGTTTTCTTGATAATCACTAAAAATGACTTTATCCTGGGAATGAACAATGCATCTTCCTTTCCGCTCTTTTGTTCCTGAAAGATAGCTCCCTCTGGATGCCATGACGTGTGATGCTGAAGTTCGTCTCAAGCTTGCGATTAACTTATAAACTCTTATATAGTTCACTGTTCTTTTTTAATATACACAGGTCCTTAGGACGTGCATGGCATGCCTAATAGATAATCCGCCATCGCTGTATTAATGATAAAATCGAGTTAATAACTAACTGTCTGTGCATCTAGCGAGCTACATCTATGAGGAAGTTAGAAACACTTATATCCGGAAGCCACGAAGAGCTTCATTTATACTTTGCCCTACCTATCATTTAACAAATTTTCACAGTTAATATACATCTAACACATTCATAACCTATCAACACTGAAAAGAAAAGGAGAAATGGCTCAGTTCTGTATGAGGTAAGTACAGGGCCTCTGAGAGGGGGGTTCTTAGGGTACATCGTCCCCGGGCCCGGGGGTCCAAAAGGGGGCCCGGCAATTTCCTGGGATCTCAGAAAATGCAGAAAATCAACAGATCGCCGCTCCATTCCACCCCTCTCTCATCTTCCATACCCTTTTTGGCCTTACAGCTCATGGCCTATATAGGAGATAGTACCTTCATGCGGTACGACACAGGGCCCGGAGGAGTCAGTTGTCCGCCGGCCCCCTCTCAGATTTATTGTATCTCTCGGTCATGGATTAAATTGCCTTAGTCAAGCTCTGCCTCTCGTTCCGCCTTCAACACCAACACGGAGCAGTTTTGTACCGACTTCAGGAAGGTGCCAGGAGGCAGTATGGGAACGCAACCTCTGCAGCAGGCGCCCTTAGAAGAGGTAATCACCGACACACTGATGGGAAGCTGCAGGCGCTGCTCTCCATATCACAATCTTCCAAGCAGGTCCCTACCAGCACCAGTTTCACCCCAGCACAACCGTAAAGGCCGTGGTCTGCAACATATACCCTGGCCCCTGCAGCGGAAGGGGTACAGCGACTCTAACTGTCGTTCGGGGCCTGCAGCTTTGCAGTTATTACCGCAAGACTTCCCACGCCCCAAAACACGAGTCAGTGCGGTGGTAGCCCCTGAAACCCCACAGACCCCCCATCCGCCCGATCACACCGCTTTACGAGTTGGTGGAGGAATAAGTGGAGCGACTCGAAAGGTGGTTTCCGGATTAATTCGGGCGCACAGTGGTGCAGTTCGCAGTGGAGCGCACACCCTTGCCAGAGATGCATCCCCCCCCCCCTCCCACCACATCCACCTCCGGCCCGACGCACGCTCCCATGCAGTACACACATACTTGCCACTGTTCTCCATCACTTCTACGACGAGATGCAGCGCCAGCTCGACGACGACATCAACAAGGGCTTAATCGAGGAGGTGTCCGCCGGGAACCAACCGACTGGTGTGCACGCATGGTGATGGTGCCCAAGAAGAACGGGAAGCCACGCAGAACAGTGGATTTCCAGAAGCTTAATCAGGCTTGCCTGCGTGAGACCCGCCAGAAGAGTCTGACGAGGCAGACGATAAAGCAATGTGCGCAGCCATGGTCGCCGCGGCAGCGGAAGCCACGGAGGATGACGTGGGGCACGTAGTAAACCTACGACAAGTGGAGGAGGAAGCTCTCAAGGATGAGGACTACCAGCTACTTCACGAATGGGTGGCCAGCAACGGATGGGCCGATCGGAAGGACTTGGAACCGGCTGCCCTACGACCTTACTTCAGGACGCGACACAACTTGTCATGCCAAGGCAACATAGTCCTGGACATCAGCGATGAGAGGTTCCATCGCTTAGTCATCCCAGCCACCCTTAGACGCACCCACCGTAGTCAAAAACCTCTACACTGGCCATCAAGGAAGAGACTCCATGCTCCACAGGGCCAGACAGTCGGTGTACTGGCCGGGCATAGATGCGGAAGTGGAACAAAAGCGACGGCACTGCCAGGTGTGCGAAACGCACACCCCCTCTCAGCCAACTGAGAGGCTCTTACCCACCCCTCCACCCCAGTACCCGTTCCAGCAAGTATTGGCGGATTTATTCCAACTAGACGGCAACACCCACATAGCCTACGCTGACAGGTTGACAGGCTGGCTAGAGGTAGAGCACGTGCCAGGGGAGGCCACTAGCGCTCACCTCATCGCATCGTTCCGACGGTGGTTCAGAGGATTTGGCATCCCCGAAGAGTGGCACGCTACGGGGGCACAAACCACACCAGTCAGGAGTCGAGAAAATTCTTCAACACTTGGTGCGTCAACTTGAGAATCTCCTCCGCCCACTATGCCCAGCCAATGGCCGCGCGGAAGCAGCCATCAAGTCTGCCAAGAGGCTGCTACGGGGTAACGTCGCCAGAGCACTCATGCAGTATCTCAACACACCCCTGCAAGACTCAGACGCATCCCCAGCCCAGGTACTGACAGGCAGGCAACTACGAGACGCCGTATCGGTGGAGAGCTCCCTCTACTTAATCAGCGAACGATGGGAAAAAACGCATCGTGAACGGGAACGTGCGATGAACCGCTCAGCAGCAGACGCCTCACTCTGGCACGACTAGTGAGCTCACGACCTCACGCCCCTCGTACGTGGACAACGAACCCGCATTCAGAACCCAGCTAACGGGCGTTGGGATCGCTTAGGAACGGTAACAGAGCTGACTGCCCCAAGGCAGTACCTGGTGCGGCTGGACGGCAGCGGCAGGGCCACAATCAGAAACAGACGTTACCTCTGGCCGTTCACCAAGGAGCCCCATGCAGGGACGCAGCAGGGGTCTCCCGGCGCTGTGCCAGCCCACTCCCCTACCCCTAGACCACAACGCACCAGGCGCGCCCCAAGGCATTTGGATGATTACTACATGATCTCCTCCTGCCTAATCTAGTATAAATGCACCTAGTACATTGTTTTGTATTATGTTGATCTCAGCTTACATTATTTTCTTTTTCTCATGTATCATTACAATTTTTCAGGATATGACATGTGTAACTGGGGGAGGGGGGGGGGTGTAGGAGTTACTACCGTCATGTGGTACAACATACTTTCCCTGGAAATTGTACGAGGCCCGGAGGAGTCAGTTGTCCGCTGGCCCCCATTTAGAACTATTTGTATTTCTCGGTCATGGAATAAATTGCTTTAGTCAAGCTCTGCCTCTTGTTCCACCTTCAACCCCAACAGCATAAAACCGTAGTGATAAAAACAGGATGACTAATGTAGAAGAGAAGGGGGCCTGAGTGAAACTTTATACCCCCTTATACAATTCTTCTCGGGGGGGCTCTGTAGGTAACCTCATCTTGATGTTTATGGATTGTGACGGCACTCGCCACCGGATGGACAGTTGGACACCTGGGCCACGGGTAGTTGAAGCAGGTCGGGCAATTTATGGCAAAGATAGACGAAACAAAAAAAAATCTTTTAATTTAAAAAACGTAACTGGTTACACTCTTTTGCTGCCTCTTTTAAGGACAGGATCGGTCGCCCCCTCCCCCTGAGATGTTGGAGCCTTAAGCGACCGCCCAATCTGCTTAAAGCCCATCCCTAAGGTTAATATTTTGTCACTGCTCTTGTGAGGTGTCTGATGTGTCTAGTGTCTCTGCCTTCAGGACTGGCATCTGAGGAATGCCTCTGGCGTCTGCTTCCCGTAATTACCAATTGGTGACCGGCCAAACTAGGTCTTATATAATACCTTTCCCCGAATAGTGAAGCTGTGGTATTCTTCTTCCATCTTTTCTTATTTCAGATAGCTTTCTTCCTCTAGAGTCAGGTTTAAAAACGCCTGAAGTGCTCTGGCTGTCTTTCCCACCCTTTTTCTCGTTCTTTTATTTCCACTCCCCCGCGATGGCCGGCCCATGACCGAGGTTGTTATACCAGTGCCATGTGCTCACTAGACAAGATGTGTACATACACAGAGATTCTTGATCATGTGCATCTGAAGAGTTTATGAAATTATGAATATAGTTCTGTGATTACAATAATGAATATTTTTTGTTTCATGAGTAACTGATGTCACAGTTTTCAATGGAATCATTATCTCCTGAGGAAGGCCGTTGACCGGTCGAAACGTTGAGGTATGTCTCAGCTCTAACCCGTTTATTTCCATATCATCCTGTTTTCTCATTATGTATATGCAAATATTCCAAAATCCGAAAAAATAGAAATCCGAAACACTTCTGGTCCTAGGCATTTCGGATAAAGGATACTCAACCTGTACTAATGTTTTTAATGGCCTTTGTATCACTGTGAATACCAGAGCAACCTGTAAATGTTTGAGGCATCAATTCTCAAAAGGACAAGAAAACCTCTTGTGAAAAAAAGTGATTTTTATCTCGTATTGATAGCAATCATAAAGAAGTACATCCTTTGATGAAAATTTTTCTTTATAGCAATATGTCTCTGATGTAGATTAACTTTTGCAGATTTATGAGCTTATCATGACAGTTAGAGGTAAACTTTTATAGATTATAAAAAACTTTGTAAGAATTTATAACACCCAATGCCCATACAGTACATGAAGAAACTCTGGGTTATGCCTCTTCTTCACACTAGTTTAGTGTAATCAGTCTATATTTGTAAGATACCGGGGTGTACATTAGTAGTGTTTGTCCCTGGTCTGATATGTATAGATATACCCACATGTGGTGTAAGTGACCCACACCTGCTTATAGTTAAACTGAGGGAAAAGTCACCTTTGGGAATATTATCATCAGTTGACAAAAGGAATTATAAATTTGGTGAGGAATTTCTTGCTCCAAAGTATCCATTATTTCTCTGTTTCTGATTGTAATGCAGTCTTAAAACTGCAGAAGTCACATAAAGGGGCACTGGGATTGTAAATAATAGTACTTTATACTGTACTCATACACTTACTATGTTTCTAAAAATATTTAAAGAGAAATTTTGAAAATCTCTGGTCTTTCATTAAATTCAGTTAAAAAAAGTATTTCATATATACGTTGATTGATACTTTATGATGATGGTTAGGCAATTGTGGGAACAAAGACATTCTTTCATAAGGAAAATATTAGCATAATACAGAGTGAGAACATGAGAGAAATAGATAAATCTCTGTTGCAGTTAATATTTATTCAGCGATTACTTGTTATGCTTCATTAGAATATTTTGGGAGATTCTTGGTCGTCATATTGTGTATTACAGTTATGTTGGAAGAGGCAAATGAAGATTATTTTTCTCTTTTGCCAGATTGTTAACATAGCTGTTGAAGATGTAGCTGATGAAGATTCCCAATGGTTTAAAGAAGCTGTTCAACAGCATGATTTGCATTTCAAGTAAGTTAATATCTTATGAGGATTTTCCCTCTAAGGCTCAGTCCTTTGTTCTTAATGCTACATCGCTAACATGGGAAAAGGCGAATATGTATGAAAAAAAAGAATATATATATATATA
>JAYMFT010402831.1:0-18789 GCA_038088735.1 Panulirus argus | reverse complement strand
CTAAGACCCTTTGTGACCCCTGTAATCCTTTTGCGCTACCGCTCACAGGATGAGTATGGGGTGCACAATAAACTTGCCGGGGTTTTCCCGGCACATATCAAATCCGTCTGCATCAAAATATATAAAATGAATACAATGAACATCCAGGACTCACAGCTTTTCTACACTTTATTAGCCAATATTTACAACATTATGAATCACGTATTAAAGACTTTGGTTGTCGACCGAGAGATGGAGTTAGGGCCAAGTCCCCAAAGACGACGGAAGGTCTCCGTAGTCCATAAGGGTAACTGAGGAGGAGTGTTGGGTTGGGAGGGTCGGGGCGAGAATGAAATAGGTCGTAGTTGAAGGTTTTGCCTCTCCGTGGTGGGAATGGTATCCCCTTGGGGGATGCCTTGGGAGCCGGAGGGAGGGTCTGGACCATCATTACTTCTTCCCCTCTCTAGCCACCCTCTCAGAAAGAAAGGAAAAATAGAAAAATAAATGAAACAAGTAAAGCCTGGTGGATATTTGGACCAGTCTTCTCAGCGTTATAACCTGTCCAAGTTATACCTGACCCATACGTAACTTTAGCATCCTTCTCCGTTTATAAGGTCAGGTATACGCATTCAACCGTCTTGTGGTTTACCTTTGGAAGGAATCTTAGACGAAGACCTTTTCCACCACACGTCATGGAGTCCCTGTCGTCAGTGTATTCTGGATGGTGGCAGATTCTTGGCTTCCATCTCATCCCGTTCGTTTTGCTTCTCAGCTTTATATTCATAAACTCAATGCAAGCTTTAAGCTCCACTGACATATTAATCCTTGACATATCTTCCTTCAGTCGTCCATATCCCTGTAGGAATATGGTTAGGACAATCTTTCCTCCTTGCTATGATCATTTGATTTTAATCAATAAACATATTATATTTCATTCGTGTTTGTCCTCCCAGTTTACCGTTTGCATACCTACATCTCACGGGCTTGTAAGGAATCATTATCTTATATATTCCACGTTTCGGATGGGATGCGTACAGATGCATTACCTCTGACCTCACTCTAAAACTGAACTGCTTATGTTCTTCGCTTTGTCGACCGTGGGTCGTAACCTCCATCCTCTGTGATTAGGAGGCTCACTTATCAAGTAATATCCTCTTGTTCTGCTCTCATGCCGTCAATATTATTGTCATCACTCCTTCCCTTCTCTTCTTGAAATCCCCAGGAACGTTGTCTTCCCTGTGTTTACCTTCTTAACCATACTTTTGTATTGTTATGATCGTGAATCCCAGTGCCGTCTGTAAATAGGTTCAGAGAGAAGTGTAAGAAGATCCAAACATTCAGCCCTTTTCCCTCCTCCTCCTCCTCCTCCGCCTCCTGCCGGAGAGAACTGTGGAGACTCGGGGGTTAAATGGCCCTGACTGAGTGTCGGGTTTGGCCGCAGAGGATCAGGTATCAGTAGGGCGGCCGACCAGCTCCGGTAGGGGATCTGTTTTCTTACCCCCTCCAGCCCCTCACCTGTGCCGTGCCCTGCCCATCCCTGCCCCCATTCTACAGGTGTGGGGTCTTTAAACTCGTGAGCAGGACGGGACGGGGGGCCCCATGGCTAGGATGGCGGTGATTTCCGACCTGACCCTCACCGCTCAGGGTTTGAGGTCAGGTCTTTTCGTACCGAAGGGTCGAACCGGCGTGCCAAGGAGTTTAGCCTCTGACGGGCGTCTTGTGCTGGGATGATGACTGCCGCTATAATGTCATGATGACTGTATTCATCGTTATCATTTTTTTTTTAATTATCACAAGTTATTGGCGTCACGTGTATTGTTAGAATCAGTTCTGTAGTAACACATTATTATGTCTTGTTAGTTATCATCTTCGTTATTTTCATTATTATTATTATTCTGATCACTGTCCGGTCACCATGCGTACCATTTTTCATTGTACTACATTTATGTCCTGTTACTGACAAAGGGAGAGTCAAGTCCCAGTAAAATGAAGGAATCGGGGCTATAAATGAAAACAATATCAGGTCCACCGGTGACTGGGTGGGAGCGGTGTTTACCAGCGTAAGGTTTTGAGGATGTGTGTCCCACCCAACCTTACCTCCCAGATCACCCGCGTGGTCGCCAAGCCCTTAACTCGCATTACTCTTGCCTCGCTTGCCTCTCATGCCCTTCTTGTTCTTCGCTCGGCTGCCTAACAGTTCCCTAGGCTACCTCGAATCTTTGATGCTACAATTGTTATTTTGTGTACGCATTCCGCCTTCATTTGTGTCTTTCCCTACTGATATCTGTGATCTTGTTCTCGTCTCCCGTTAGGGTTTTCTGTCTCGTACTTTTATCGTCCGCCATCTCATTTTGTGTATCTTCTACCCTTCTGTGCTCTGTTCCTGCCTGTCACTCGACTTTTCCTTTCCCTCTTCTCAGGCTTCTGTTTTCCTAATCGTCGCCATCCTTCGTATACTTCTCTCCTGTCTTGCTTTTTCCACGCCTCCTGCTGCTGCTGCCTCTCCGGTCATCACATTTATGTCCGTTTTCTTATTCACCGATGTTCATCTATTTCATGTTTTGTTAACTTTTCCCTCCTACTCTTTGTCTTGCTTATGGCTTTACTGTTTTCTTTGAACGCTTGTCTCCCTTCTCGTCATCGTTTTTATACTTTTTCCGAACTGTTCGTCGTCTTACTTATACTTTTAGTCTTCCTGTCTCTTCTTTTGCTTCTACTTCTCACTCTTCGCTGGCGTTGGTCTCCTACACCTACCATAATCCATTTCACTCTTTCATTGCTGCAGCTGACGGCCCCTCCTCCTCCTCCCCTACCGTCTTCCCCCATCCATCTCGTGTCCCAACTTTGTTTCTTCTCCTCACCTTGATCCGCTTCCCCGCTCAAGGCTTCCACCCACGTGGCCCGCTTTGTCAGGATTGGCCGGGCTGGTCTTCCAGTGACAGAACTGTTTGTCAGGCCCGCACACACGGTGGTGCCTAGTAACCCCCTCCCCCCCACAAGAACCAATTTGCCTCAGCCCAACCACACCCACCTGTCTCTACCCCTCCACCAGGCTGTTCCTCTTATCTCGTTCCATCATGTAGTTTTCGATCTATCCCCCAGTCTCCGCTTTTCTCTTTTTCCAACCCTCTTAAGAACATAAGAAGTGAGGACACTGCAAGAAGCCTATTGGCCCATGTTAGGCAGGTCCCGAGTCTGTCCACCCAACACCTTTTACACGTCTTTGATGTTATCTACAGAAATAAGAGTATTAGATCAAACATCATAGGTTTTTGGTAAGTTTTGTCGTCTGGGAGATTTTCGTCGGTGCCTAGGGCAGGGTGACCTGGGAGGATTTCTACGGTGGTGAGAGCAGGGTGACCTGGGGCAGGATTTGTACGGTAGTGAGACCTGGTTGACCTGAGGGAGTGGAGGTTTTATGGTGCTAACATCAGGGGAAGGGGGAGGTTCAATGGTTCTTAGAGCAGGGTGAGTTAGGTGGGATTTTTTCATATTTTGTAAGGCGTTTTAGGTACAGTTTTTAATATTGTGCTGAAAACACGGTAGACGTAGACGCATAATTGTGTGATAGTGAAGATGATTTTAAGACTCAGCGGTTTAAGGATTTGAACTGCAACCTGTGTGTGTGTGTGTGTGTTACCAAAGTAACAGGTGGTAAGGGAAGGGAAAATCTAGTAAAGCCCACAGCTCTATATGTGTGTATGTGTATCTTTCACGGTTGTGATACATGTTGCTGGTTTTGCCTTGCGGTCCGACCGCATCCCGCTTGTGCTTCTCAGATTTGAAGTGAGAATTATTAGGGTTAAGATTCATCCCTAAAATATCTGTGAAGAAGATTATCGAGACCACATTCTGTCGACGGAACGTGTTCTCATGATCCGTGCTGGCGCCAGAGGAGACGAGGGATTTACAGGTAACGCATCGGACCGGTGATTTAATTTTGAAGTGCAGTCAAGTAAATCTGCCCAATGGGTTGTAGTTAGGAGTGCGTGGAGGTGAATTATGGGGTCTTGGCTGTGATGACTTGAACCGGAGGGGTTAAGGAAGCACACCTTGGGGGAACCCGTGGTATTTACCACGAACCGTTTGGCCTCATTCTTGCACTGATAAATGTCCGCTCCACCGTGTTGAGGTAGCCTCTCATAATGCAGTTTTTTTTTTCTCGTCCGTAATGAGAGCGTTTGTCCTCATGTTTGGGGTACAAAACTTCATGCTGTATCTTGTAAGATTGTTATTTGATTCTCGCCTTTTTTTTTTTAAAGAAATATCAGTATGAGGCGAAGGGTATATAACGTATTTGTGTTTGCATTAAGATGCTGTCGCCAGCAATGCCATCTGTTAGAGGAAAACTCGAGAATTTGCCAATATAACCGTCCTGGCCTAGTACTCAGGAGTACGTGGGAGACAGAGATAACAGGAGATCCAATGGTCCGTGAAGAGGTTATCTGATATCATTACCTAAAAAAGTGGTAGAAAAATGATAGCTAAAACTTGGAGGATATCTGCTCTGAGGCACATACGACGTGGGGAGGAGGCGCTCTCCCCTGTCAGTCTTTAGGCTGTGAAAAGTGTACACTATCATGCTTTCTCGTGTGACCTGAATGATGTCGGAAGTGTGGAGTTTCTCTACGTAGCCTGCCTAAATTGTGGAAGTAGAGACAAGCCTCCTAACTCTACTTAATGAACTCCTTTTTTCCCGAGATCTGTAGTGTCACATTACTAGAACGGAGTGATGAGGTTGTTACACTTTGGGAATATTGTAGAGGTATGTGACACGGATTATATTTATAACGCAGATGCCTCACAGATTTTTTTTTTTATATATGTTGAAGGCTCCAGTCACGGACAAAAGGCCACATCAAGGCCGGGCCTTAATTGAGATATGAGGGAATTATGAAACGGAAAAAGAAAAGACAAGGGAAAGTATTTACGAATTTTTGAGAAATAAACTTTCTGGAGCTGAAATTCAGTCGTATCGTTGATGAGCCTGGAACTATAATATGATGAAAGGGAGATAGATCGGCATAATCTAGAGTTGATGCATGACTGTTTATCTGTTTTGAGTGGGGAGGGATGGCTAGAGTGGAGGGGAATGAAGATAGTGTAGAAGGAGGATGGATGGTATGGAAGGATTAGTGATAAGAAGAGGGAGTGGTTTAAGGAAGGAAGGTTGCAAGGCGAGTGAGAGAGGAGTAGATAGATGGATGGAAGAGCACGTGGGTAATGAGTCCATCTCTCTCGGATGATGACGCGAAGTAGTCTTGGCCGAAGGAACACCCCTTATGGCGGACCTGAGGATATATCTGTTGTGAATACGGGTATCGATCCGCATTTACATCAATACGTCTTCACCAAGTGGGTAATATTAACCCAGCTACTGGTTTTGGGAGCTCCTTACCTAACCGTATTCTACATTTTGATTTGAAGAGCAGTATAAATACTCCTCCGGTGGGCGGTGTAGCGAGGTAGTTGAGAAGGTGGCTACATCTTAACGTCGACAGATAACTGTCTGATGTGAAGAGACAGGGAGGTTAGTTGGGCGGGTGTGATTGATCAGTTCCCACCCTGGAAGTGGTCATTTTACTCACTGTTATGGTTACCCTCTGGTCTGAGGGTGTGGAGTGGGTGTCATCTTGGGTAAAGCCGATGTCGTTTCACTGCCACTGGAGAACATTCCTGGTGCCGGCTGTTGGGTCAAAGACCTGCGCAGGACAGTAGTCGACCCACGGCTGGGTTGGATGTGGCCCGACTGCCCTGCCCGAAAGCCTGTGTGTATATATATGTGTGTTTGTAACTACCTGTTTGTACCGTACTGGGAAGAGGGGGTTCCACGCACATGGAGAAGACGCTGACACAGACGCACTCACACACCGTCATTTGACATCTTGTCACATCCAACATTCGTATTCGGGTCACATGAATGTGTCGCGTCGGCGGCTGAGAGTGGCCGTTAGGAGTGTCAAGCCCGACGGTGGTGTTCCTGCGGCCCGGCGGTGGTGCCCCTTCGGCCCGGCGCTGTTTGCGTTCCCACGGCAGGACACGGACGGGCGTGGCCAGGGGAGCAAGCTGCGGCGGCTGCTGCGGCAGCAGAAGATGGAGGCGGGGTTACTGGTGGTGGTGGAAAAGGTACTTTTATTGCCGCAAGAGCGACGCGTTTTGTTGTCGTGCGCAGCTGACCATCCTGTGGGCACGGTGGGGCAGTGGAGCCTACATAGAGTGTACGGAAGGCCCCAAGGAGTGTTCCTCAGTCATTGAGTCATATTACAGTTTACGAGTCTGAATGGATTTTAGCAAAATACATATACAATATACATGCACAAAATCGCGACAGACACATGATTCTATAAATGCCGAAGAAAACTACACGGAAAAGGAAACACGAGATCCTGAGCGCTTTCGTGTATCTGTCTAGTTTGATTCGACTTTGATCCTGTCATTCTGTAACTGCTCTGAAGATGTGTGAATACACGAAAGTGCTCAGGATCTCGTGCTTCCTTTTCCAGCATACGATATACATATACAGACATTTCATCGTGGATAGCACATAAAATAAATAGATTTACATACATACATAGCATGTGCACTGTGTGCAAAGGTTAAACAACAATAAATGAATGATAAGTTACGTAGCTAGAGAACTGTTTACAAAGGCTGAAAACCTGTGGTTGGATTATTATATGATAATTATATTACAGGAACTATTTACAATGAGCAGGATAAGGATATTTTGCAAGTATCTGAGGTAGAGTATTGTTGTAGATGAAATGCTAATCCATATCTTGTAATTCTCGGTAAGAATTTTCTCAGATTTCAATAATTTTACAACATTTGGGTACGTAATATTGCAAGATGCAAGAGGAATTCTACAGACAAACTTCGTATTTGGTCAGTTCATTACCAGCAGGTGGGCTAACTCTCATGCGTATCTTTGGGCCAAGATCTACTGCTGATCCTGTTATGAGAACCATATATATATATATATATATATATATATGGTTCTTCGTGTATGATATTATGACTGTAGCTGGATCTGCCTGTGGTGATTTCACTTTGTCTCGAGTCCAGAAGATTTTGTTCAAGTTCTTTTTGAATGATTGTTTTAAGGTTACACGCTGACAGAACCTAAGTTTCAGGTAATTACATCCTTCGGGGCATAAGTTTTTGCCAATTCATCACTCCTGTCTTATATTCTGAGCCCCGTGTGTGAGGGAATCCAGAGAAACCCCACACCGACTCCATCATGGAAAGTTTCGCTATACCAGTGTCTTGCGTCAGACACCAGAATATTGTTTAGCATTCATGCTGAAGGAGGTTTAGTGCAGTTGTTGAGGAGTCACTTACAATGAGGCTATCTGTCTTGGAAACTGTAATAAACTTAAGGGCCGTGAGAATAGATAACATGTGATTGGTGTGTGGATGTCCGTTTATTGAGCCAGACTCCCTATCTTAGGTAGGAACGGTCATCCTTTGTTTACAACCGCAACGCTGTCGGGAGGTGTCGTCGGTATACGGGATGCCCCTCGGGTCTGGAGGGGAGGGAATGAGGGGATTATGAGGCGTGGGAGCTGGAGGGGCGGGAATGAGGGGCTTTTGAGGCGTGGGAGGTGGAGGGGAGGGAAGGAGGAGTCATGAGACGTGGGATACCCCAGATCTAGAGGTAGACCAGCAGGCCTCGCCGCCTCCCACTTGCTCATTCCTCACAGGTCCTGGCGATGACGCCTCTGCTGGCGACGGACGGGTCATGTCGTCTGCTATGATTCACACAGCGTTCACTACCCTTGGTAAACATCCTCCTCGCCTTCTGCTACATCACTGGGAATTGAATTTTTGATCGAGATGTTTAAACTTACCTTTCTTGGTTAGTGAACGTGAAGTTTATTGTGGACAGTAGATCGTGCAGTGCAGGTTGAAAAGGTCATTTTAGTAAGCGTTACATATTTTTTTTTTCAGTTGTAGGAGGCGTAATTGAAAGGAACGTACTGTTAAGTCTGTACTTACAGTTCTGAGTTAATGCAGGATGACAACAGAACCGTTGTTTCCTATGTAGTTTGGCCCAGGCAAAGGCTCCAAACTCCGTCACTCTTAATGTCCTGAACCTGTGAAGGTGATATGAGAATCACCCAAGATCATCGTTAATGTACATCTTTGAGGCATCGTAGGTCCTGGGCGAGACGGGGAGACCAGTTTCCCTATGGTGTCTGGTGACAGGATGCAGCACCAGCGGTAAAACTTACCGTATGAAACTATGTAACTATGTAATGCACGTAATATCAACCCACTGGGGTCTGACTAAGACCTTTTGTGACCCCTGTAATCCTTTTGCGCTGCCGCTCACAGGACGAGTATGGGATGTAAGTGTTAGAGATGGAAGAAAGAAGGTCGTCAATGGAACTTTGTAGATTGACGACTGTTTTTCAGTTCGGTGTTGGAACTTTAGTTTCTTCATTGTTATTGTTGCTAGTGTGACCTTTTTCTTTTTTAAAAACCCTTGGGCAAATCCGTGAGGCGTGTGTAGTTACCTCTCTGTACAATCTGGGGAGAGAGTTCTCTACTGTTAGAGCTCCATCTGTTGAACTCATAGATCTTTATATGTGCCGAGATTTTGCCATAAGGCAGGGCTAGCGCCTAGCACTCACCGTAATGGAAATTTAGGATCAAGAACAAGGAGTCGTTTAAGATAAGTGATATTTAGTGTTTTGTAAAACGGAGTGAGTGTGTGTGTGCGTTGGTGGACTGAATGTCAGCAATCTGGGCCAAGGAGGGGAACTTGATAGCCTATATATTTCTGGCTCACTGCGCCGCCCTCGCGTCGCTTACCTTCCCGATACCCAGGCAGTGGTACCACCCTCGTCGGTAGTTGCTTGCCAGTGTAATTACCTTTTGGTGCGGTACGGGGGAGGGAATTTTACATTCATGGGGCCCCAGCTCTTGAACTCGTGTGTGTGTGTGTGTGTGTGTGTGTGTGTGCGTGTCCATAATTGTCGACCTGGCCAGCAGGATAACCTCGCTCATGGCGCGACCTCTCGTTCTTCAGATAGGTTTCACCTATCGGACCTGCAGGAGAGTTTCACCACCTGACCTGCAGCAGGAGAGGTTTTACTCCACTCTTGGCGGCGATGTACAGCCCACGTCTGAGGGTTTCACCCACGTGCGCGCCCCGACCTCCCCGTGCAGGCATATACATTACTGCAGCCCGGGTTCTGAAGGGGATCTCTTTAAGTCTTGTTATATATATTCCAACCCCCACAGGCACTACATAGTCCCTTTAATAGCTAGTATGTGTTGGACAGCAGACGGTACCACAACACCGGGAGTGATGTGTGATGTCGGGGTTTAAATAACAATGTTGATTATTAGCACCTGAGGAGGCGGTTTGTCTCCGCGAAACTAGTCGTGCCACACATGTTTAGATAAACTGCATGTTAAATAAAACTCTATGAACTCCTACTGAAGTGCGATTTTAGAGTTTGTTGGAGGTACGTGCTAACCTTAGCATTTTCCTCTAGCATGTCTGGTAGACGGTATGGTACGTTGTCTTCTGATTGTGCAACAGATGGCGCTGTTGTATAAATGATAGACTAATTCATGCATCAACTGGTTTCGTAACTAATTTTGTGATGATTGTCCATAACCAAAGATTAACCAGGTTTCAAGCCTTGTCCTTTGGTGAATAATATCAAGAGTTATGAAGAGCATGTTCACGACGTGCTGTTATTAAGAAAATCATTGCACTGAGTGTAAGAATTTAAACACAAGGTAGTAGGAGTGCAATACCTTATACTGGCAGAGAAAGTCCTCGATGCCACTTTCTTTAAGAGACCGGCCTGGGGAAAGTTGCATCACATGGGATTTCGTATGCTCACATATCCAATGCTGCTGGACGTACGGATTTCATACTCACAATTGTGCATTCTCCGCATGTGAGTTGTGGGTTATAGGCAGTGATAGATTGTGAATTAAGATAGTCACGGGCGAGGTAGTGCTCAGGGTGTAGGCAAGGTTCCGTCCCCAGTGGACACAATGGTCTGAACCCAGCCGTATTGACCATACGCAGCTGAAGGTGGGGCAATGTGGTTCGCCGTGGTGATGATGACCCTCCTCTGCAGCAGAGAAGCTGTTCACTCAGGTCACAAGGACCGTCAAACGCACTCAGTATTCAGATGTCATTCTGACTTTGGGCTATGTGATACTAAAGGAAATATCTCACCCCAACGGCTAGTGGGCACTGAGGTCCTGCTATCGAGAATATCAGGACGATTTTTTTTTTCCTGACCCGTTCATACCGAGGCTTTAGGCAATTTTCTTGAGCAAGAAAAGGAAAGCCACCTTTATAACCTTGCCAGGCCTGTCAGACCCACTCAGGACTGGTGATTTCGTACCCTTCTTGCTGAAGGTCGCAGAGGCATTTCTCCTCAGACCAAGGCCAGCCGTAGATGGTTTGAGACGTCGCAACTCCTCGGAATTGCACCAGTCCATTGCCACAGTGTACGCAGAGCCCTTGACACCAGCACACACTAAGGGAATATAACATGCCAGTAATTTTCTTTATAACCGGACAACTGTAGAAAATGACCGTATTTATAATATCTAGTTATGGAATTTAACATTATTAATAAATGTTGTGTTTTAGTTGGTTTTAATACTTTATCCCTTGATAGAGGAATCGGGATCCTATTGTGATTACTATTTGTGTTACGGGGAGATTTTACATTCGTGTTGCCCCTTCTTTTAACGTTTCACGTATAATGTACCTCTGCTTTTATGTATGAACACACATGTACACTACAGCTTAAGTTAGGCATCAATTTATCGACCAAGTCTAGAAGAAAGGATGAACAGCTGGGTTAGCTGTGAGCCGCGCCCACGATTCAAACCCTGGCGAGCCCGTGCGTGAATGATGATCAGCAGCATTAACCACTACACCGCAGAAGCCTCTGCGTGTTGGAGAGATTCGCCGGGTCCATACCTGGCACGAGCTCGCGTTAATGGTAGCCTGCTCTCTGGTGTGCCCGTATTGGCACAGGTTGGGTGTGTCTGGATGTATGGCTGCATTTAGGTGGATGTGTGTGTTTTGTGCGATAAGAGTGTTGACTGAGTTTTGTTGCAGGAGGATTATCGACTTTGCAGAAGTGTAGCATTAGGTAAGATTAGCGTAGGTTTGTAAACAATTGTATTTTAGGTTATTTATAGATTGAATGTTGATTTATGATTATGATAAACATTAACTGAAAAGTCTAAGATGGATTAGTTATGACAGTGTTTTGTATTAAGATTACTCTGGAATGGAGATTACTCTACCCACTATTGAATATATTTATAAATACTGTTTTTCAAATGCACTTTAATTTTAATTAAATTCCGCCCTGAACTGTCTCCACCGTTTTCTGTGTCAGGCGTTCTGTAATAAGTTTTCTGTACCGGCGTTATGTGGGGAAACTATTATTGTAACTTGGCCTGCCGCCAGCTCAGGGCTCCAGTGTAGCTTTGTAGTGCCCAGGCTGCTTAACATGCTGGGGCTGTCCTCATTCAGCAACATATTACATTCATATATGATGTGTAGTTTCCCCCTTTGATATATTCTCAGTTATATTTGATATCGCACATATTTCGTTACGCTCATTTTACGTTTACTCGTAATAGGAAGCAGTAAACGCATTGATTACAAAAATTGTAATTATTATTAAGAGGCTCTATATGTGTAAATATAGACAGAGTGTTTACTGTGATAGGGTAGGCGAAGCAGTGGCTCGGTGGAGGTAATCACAGAGCGTCCAGTGGGAACAGTATATCGAGAGGTTTTGCTTTGCTATCCTTTTCCCTTACTGCTTGTTAAGGGTGCATTTTTTCTTTTCTGTAGTGTTAAGGCCAGACCACCTCGTTTGGACCTTGGGTCTCTGTGGTATGTGTACCTATGACAGAGGAAGGAATATAAAAAAGGGGTTGGAGGGCATTATTACTGGCGTTCGTGATAATGCATAAAGGTGTCAGAGTAAGTGTGTGTGTGTGTGTCAAAGTACATTGAATATAAGATTTGTTATCTTAAGAATGTGCTGATGCTGATGATATAAAAGTCAAAATACATCAGACACAAGTCATACGATATACAGAAAGGTCTAACACTGATAATGACATAGAAGAAGGGCCTGAGTACATCCCAGACATGTGGTTTAAGGTTTACAGGTTACATCGCGACCTTGGCGGTTTCGTGCGACGAGATAAAGGCCACAGCTCAGGGCATAGTAAAGTGATGATGTGGTAAGAGAATGTCATCACTGCTATGAACATCAGTTATGTAAGAAAGGTCATTTAACTTGCCAGTTGACCTTTGGAGCTTAGACGTAGCTAGAGTGTGGCAGTGATGGTATCACTAGAGCAATATAACTTTTTTTTCTCCCTCCATAGTGATGTTTCGTAGGATTATATGTTTCTTACAGCAGATACCAGGGTCTTTGTGCGTTTCCAGAAGGTGTAAGACATTAAGGTCTTGCTGCAGTGTGGACGTTTCGGATGGGTTTTGGGCAGACAGGCGCGCAGTTGTAGGAAGGTTATGTACGTGGCCATCAGGAATATGTTCAGTATAAGAACATAAGAAGTGAGGACACTGCAAGAGGCCTCCTATTGGCCCATGCTAGGCTGGTCTTGAGTCTGTCCACCCAACAATCAACCGACTGATCCCATAAACACATCTGAAGAAACTGGATAGCTCGGTCATTTTTATGGGTCTCAGCAACAGGGAGTGACTAGCAGAAGCTCTATTTGCAGGGCATTCACGTTTTGGAGTATTGCGAGCGCTGATTCGGAGGCGGAGACGACTACAACACCAGCTTGTAGTTAAGCTTGGCGTTAGTCATTGCGCCTTTTGTGCCATAAGAGTACAGGTCATGGTGGATGGGGTGAAAGACGTTGCTGGCGTTACGAAAAGCAAGTGTGTCATCGGCCTTATCTTTAGCCTGTAAAGATCCGTAAATACGTGTGGGCAGGATAGTGTCAGGCATCTTGTGACGTAGGCACTAGATCACCCTGTTTACCTACGGGTCCTTGAAGGGTATGAGTACTCATCGGTGGCCAGTATGATACTGAATATAATCATTGGTGAGAGGTATGATTCTCCAGGGTTATGAGGGGTAGGCATGGGATGTGTTGGTCCGTGATGGCAAAGTTGGTACGGTGTTGGCTGGAGGGAACCATGGTACCTAAATACCGAGGGTGGAGACATGTGCAAGTAGCTCGTTAAGGTGTAGCAGAGAGTTAAGAGTCGTTGATGTAACCTGTAGAAGGTGTCTTGCACCGTCAGCAGCAGGATGTAGGATATCTGGGACGCATGGCTCTGAGGGTGCCACCGAGTCCTCCGATAAGTTCAGGAAGCGAGGGAAGCACGAACTCAGTTACCTTGTGCACCATTCTGCTGGACAGAAGACGACAGAGGAATGGTTTCCCGGTCTCAGAGTGAACGCCAAGGATGTGAAGCCGTTGCAGAACAACCATAAACAGTTGACTTAGCATGATAAGTAATTTGGCACCACACTTACGGGTTGGTGGAAGGTTATAGCAGTTTTAATGCTGACATCGTTCTTCATGCTAGTGGGGAAAAGGAGACAGCAATGCAGTGAAGGAGTTTGGTGTGCAAGACAGATACATAAGATGGGTCACTGAATACCAGTGATAGATTATATATATATATTAGTGGGATAGATCAGTTATGTCTTTATGAACCTTAAGTGAATGATTCTTATTTACGACATAGTCTCTTTGCTATACTTATATTCTGTCGTTGTACCTCGTCAGTGGAGTCCTCTATGTTAGCTAGTTTGCACAATCCGCCACCCGGTGGTGCTCATGTCATCAGTAATACCAAAACGAAAACATTTATTACACTTTTGGCTGTAATGTACAGCCAGACTCTTCCGTTGCCGAGTCACATTCGATTATGTTATGGCAGCAAGTCGTATTTTGCTGTTTGTGTGGCAAAATAAACATTTCGAAAAAACCTTAGGTGAAATCCTATTACAGATTCTCCCTGTATCATTTCACCAGGTATTTAAGTCACTTGACTAAAGTCCTGCAGTAAGTCAAGCTTGTACCGCTTGCGTCTGACGGCTGGTCGTCCGCTGTTTATGAGAGGCGCAGCTCAGGAGAAGCATGTGCGGTTGTGAGGCAGTCAGTTGGTGGTGGAGGAGGTCGGTGGTTGGCTGGGAGGCAGGTGCATTATCCCTGGTATGTGGGCAACCTACCCCGAGGGCCACTCTTCATATCTTTTATCATCACATCAACAGTGGTCGGCCTCTGCCAAGAATCGTGTGGGGTTGTTGAGTGATTGTCTTGCCATTGCCAGGGGCCTTGAGGGATTGTTGAGTGATTGTAAACCACTGCCAAAGGTCTTGTGGGGTTGTTAAGTGACTGTTGACCACTGTCAAAGGGCTTTGTGGGGTTGAGTAAATAACTACCAAAGCTCTTGTCGGGTTGTAGAGTGATTGTCGGATACTGCCATTTTTTTTTTTGGGGGGGGGGGGTTGATGAATTCTGGTGCCAATAGCGAAGGTCTTGGGGGGTTCTTGAGTGACTGTTGGCCACTGCAAAGGGTTTTGTGGGGTTCGAGTGAGAGTCGTGTTGCTTCCTGCGGTGTGTGTGCTGGCGTTCCACAGGGTTCTTCGTTCATGGTTCATGTATTGTGGGACAGCGGACTTGGGTGATGTTGTTGTATCGTGGGACGGTTGACTGTGATGTTGTTGGTGTGTGATGTATTTTTGGTTGACGCTGTCGTTGGAGATGCAGCAGGTGATGTTTTTGTGGTTGTCGGTGTGGTGGTTGTGGTTATTACCCAGTGAGGTGGTGTGATGGATTTTGTAGTTACCCAGATAGTTGGCGTGGTGGGTGTAGTTGTAACCAATTAGGATGGTTGTTACCCTGGAAGGTGTAGTTGTTACCTAATAGGATGGTTGTTATCCAGTAGGGTGGTGTGGAGGGTTTGGTTGTTACCTGGTAGGGTGGTTGTTACCCGGTGAGGTGGTGTGGTGGGTGTGGTAGTTAGTTACCCAGATGGTTGGTGTGGTGAGAGGCGGTTGGTGACGGAGGTAACTGTTGGGTGTTGTTCAGTGTGGCAACCCCAGCGCCAGGGTCAAGGCCGCGCCCCTCCACCCACTCACTCCCTCCCTCACCTTTACCCTCCACCCTCACCCCTCCTCCTCCTCCTCCTCCTAGTCTCTCCTTATGCTAATCCATCTCCCTCACTCCCTTAGTTCACCCTTCTCCATTTTGAATCTCCATCCTTCACACTGCAGTCTCATATCACCTTCGCCCTTCTCCATCACTCTCTCCCTTTTCGTCACTTTCCTCTCTCGTCACCTTCTTCACCCGTAAAGCCTCACGTATCATCTTCACTTACATAGTCTTCTATCTTCACTCACCTCTCACTTATTTCACCCTCTTCTTCACCATCCGCCCTCCTCTCTCTCCCTCATTCACTCCCTCCCTCATCTTCCGCCACCATCCTTCGTGTGCTCCCTCTCACGTGCACATGCCCCTCACATTTTGTTTTTGTTAGAGTATTTGTTCACGTCCCTTGCATATTTACACCTTCACTCGCCTCTGGTTCACTCCTGTGGCCCCTCTCACATTTCTTATCAGTGGGAAAAAAGAGGTTGGTCAGTATAGGTAGATCAGGGAGGAAATAGGACACTGTGGTTGTGGTGTGTGGTTACGTACGTTCCCCGATGCTATACTCGTTTTCCCTTCCGTATCATGAGTTTCCTGGCGTTGTCGCTTCCTCACATCACCTACGCTTATCACTTTTTTTTTCTTTGACTTTACCCGTATTCCTTTCCTCATTTTCATTTAGCAAGTTTGTGTGTTTGTGTACTGCTGTCATCATCATTCGGGTGAGGCAGTAGGAGGAGGAGTTGCTAATGGTGGTGTGACGCGTTGATGGTATCCTCCAGTGACACCGTGATTACTGTGTGACGCAGTGATTACCGTGTGACACCGTGATTACTGTGTGACACCGTGATTACCGTGTGACATCCTGATTACTGTGTGACACAATAATTACTATGTGACACCAGGATTACTGTGTGACACTCTGATTACTGTGCGACACCGTGATTACTGTGTGACACAGTGATTACGGTGACACCGTGAATACTGTATGACAATGATTATCTATGACACAATGATTACTGTGCAACACCGTGATTACTATGTGACACAATGATTACTGTGCAACACTTTGATTACTATGTGACAATGATTACTGTGCAACACCGTGATTACTATGTGACACAATGATTACTGTGTGACACCGTGATTACTGACCCTCCGTGATCTCGAGCTGGACCGACTCCTTGAGCACGACCTTTACGACGACCCTTGGGTATATAATGGCCTGACCTTTGACCTGAGCTTTGAGTTTGGTCTGTCATTCTACCCGGCGGTCGCGTTGTTGTGGTTAGAATATTTTGCATTTATTCATTTCAGTTTCAGTACTCAGTTCCTTGATAGAGGAATCGGGATGTTGCGGTGAAATACTGTTTTTCTGCAAGTGAGGATGTGGCTGAGTTGTGCATGCTGTCTTGGATAGCCCAAGCGCGTGCGTTGGTTCGAACTTAGGAACAAGTGATTGGTCTGGTAACAGGTTAAGATTCGACGGGTGTTAGTTGTGGGACGGTGGACGGGTGAATGGCCTGGTTGTTGTTAGATGAGATGGTTGTTAGTGTTTGCGGGGGAGGGAGGAGGGAGGGGAGGTGGCGGGGTGGAGGATGACAACAAGGGGCGGGCTGCGTCTGGACCGTTGCCATGACGACCGCTGCCGCTCGTGACGTATGAATTTTGTGGCCGTCAGTGTGGAATGTGAGGCGCGGCGCCCTGCTGCTGGCCACTCCTCCACCCACACCCCCGCTGCTGGCCACTCCTCCACCCACACCCCGTTGCTGGCCACTCCACCCACACCCCTTTGCTGGCCACTCCTCCACCTACGCCCCTGCTGCTGGCCACTCCTCCACCCACGCCCCGTTGGTGGCCACTCCACCAACACCCCTGCTGCTGGCCACTCCTCCACCCACGCCCCGTTGCTGGCCACTCCACCCACACCCCGTTCCTGGCCACTCCTCCACCTACGCCCCTGCTGCTGGCCACTCCTCCACCCACACCCCTGCTGCTGGCCACTAATCCACCCACACGCTACGCCCAGCACCGCTACCCAGTTCCGACATAGCTATACGCTTTCTCCCGAAACCTTAGCCATGTGTGTGGCATTGTTCAGCTGGATACAACACCGAAGTCTTACTCTGCAATACAGTTCTCCCTTCTTCGATGTGTATTTCACCACTGCCGAAGACTGTGCTGCCCCGTATTACCTCCTGTGTTGCATTATTTACTACACCTGACCCTCCGCGTAGCACATGTGTTGCACGGAGCAGCAGTCCTAGTAACCTCTATAATCCTCACGTCTCCTGAGGTGTAGGTTCTGTGTGGGTCGGTGCGCGGGAGGAGGAACACCACCTCACCCTCGTTCCTCCCAGCGACTCCCTCCCTCGTTATAGTTTAACGAGCCTTCTTCCGTCTGTCAACACTCGCAAAGGACACATTATTTTTTCATGCTATAAAGTGACGAGACGTGTCTTTTTCCCTTTTTTCTTTTGTCAGTGAACGTGGGGAGATGATGTTAGAGCTGAGAAATGATGTCAGTGTGACGTACAGAGAAGTCACCCAGGATATAACTGATGCAAATAAGACCGTAATTGAACAGTTGCTCTCATACGTGTCTGGTATCATCTACACACACACACATACACACACACACACACACACTGTGAGTGAGAATCTGTTGTTGACTTGCACGAGGAATACGCCTTCAACATTACTCCTACGTTTGAGCGTGTATCAAGAGTGTGGCTGAAACATTTGTTCAGTAGTGTGGTTCTTGTACCCGGACGTCTGTCCATGACTTGCCCAGACTATTGGGCAACGGGGTTGTTGTAGAAAGCGACCGTAATGTGAGCATACAGCCCCTTTGACAGACTCCTGTGTGTGTGTGTGTGGTTTCGGTGCATTACACATGACAGCTAAAGAACGGATGTGAGCGAATGTGGCTTCTCTTCTGTTACTGGCGCTACCTCGCTGACGCAGGAAGTGGCGAGTGTGTGTGTGTGTGTTGTGTGTGTGTGTGTGTGTGTGTGAGAGAGAGAGAGAGAGAGAGAATGCAGATAATTGTCTAATTGCGCTGCATGCCGAATGCTTGAAACAGGCCTGCTCAAGGCCGGAGCTGCTGATCAGCCGGGATGACGGAGGAGGGCGGGTGTTTGGGCGTCGAGGGCCCGGCACCAGCTGTGGCTAGCAGGTTGTCCGTCCTAGCCACTTTGGGTAGGTCTGGTCTTGGTCCTCCTCCTCCTCCTCCTTGGCTGCCATGACCACCGTGAACTCATTCTCCTGCCCGTGGTCAGGATCAGACGTAGGAGTAGTGGTTGTGGTCAGGGTGGGTTGTGAGTCAGAGTTACGTAGAGACACAGTGGCGGATTGTTTTTTTTCTTTACAGTGTTGGTTGTGGTTTTTATGGTTGTGTTAGTGGTAGTTGTGAGTGATTCATCTGGGAGTCCATGGGGAAGGGGCGCATAACAGGAATGATCACGTGAAGTGAGCATGCATGCAGAAGGTAGTGTGTGAGGCGTGCACGGGATGGAGAGAATGGGAGCGATGTAATGTGTGTGTGTGTTTGAGTCAGACTCAGACTCAGACTCAATTCATTTTGCTCAGACTTTGTAAACAAAGTATGGAGCACAGCTCCTCATATCATTTCAATGCTTATTACATAAATCATTT
>JAYMFT010402821.1:0-18790 GCA_038088735.1 Panulirus argus | reverse complement strand
TATATATATATATATATATATATATATATATATATATATATATATATATATATATATTTAATGTTTGTTCGCCGTTTCCTGTTTAGCTTCTTATCACCATGAACAGACTAAGAAGGGCCGCATCCACTACATCCATTCTCTGGCTATCACGTGCAATGCACCGAAACCACATCCCCTTATCCACATCCAGGCCCCACAGACCTTTCCGCGTGGTTTCCCCCGGCTGCTTCATATTCCCTGATTAATCACGTTTTCCCCAGTATACCCCATCGCTCCAGTTTACTCTCTCCCGTGCACGTCTTTCACCTTCCTGCATTCTGAGGCTTCTGGCAATCACAGTCTTTTTCACTCCATCCTCCTTCCATCTGCAAGTCCTTCTCCATATGTCCAAACTGTTTAGGCACACCCTCTTCGCCTTTCTCAACCACACTCTTCTTATTACCGCACCTCCCTCTTGCCCTATCATTTCTTATTCGATCAACCCTCCGTGCACCACTTATTGTCCTCAGACATTTCGTTATCCAGTATGTTCACCTCTTCCGTACATTCATTTCTCGAATTCATACAACACCTTCGGAACTGCTGCACCTTCAAATATAACTATTTTCCCCCTCCCAGGTAGTGACGTCTCTCTCTCTCTCTCTCTCTCTCTCTCTCTCTCTCTCTCTCCACACATTCCTCAATGCGTCCAGGACCTTCGCCCTCTTACTCACCTTATGATTCACTCGATCTGCCATGGTTACATGCACTGCCATGTCCACTCCCATCATCTAAAACGCTGCACTTCATCCAAGTTCTCTCCCATCAAACTTACACTCCAAACAACCTATCTCTTTTCACGGCTAATTAGAATAACCTCGCTTTTATTCTCATTTGCTTTCAACTCTCTCGTTTCACACGCTTTCCCAAACTCAGCCACCAACTTCTGTCTTCTCACTCGAATCTGCCACCACCACTTTGTCATCAGCAAACAGCAACTGACTTACCTCCCAAGCATCATGCCACTTACATACATACCAGGTTCCTGTATATACCAGGCCTCCTCCACGCACCAGGTTCTTGTATGTACTCGGCCCCTCCACATACCAGTTCCTGTGTAGACCAGGCCATTCCACACCAACACACTCCACCCACCAGGACTCTCCACACCCGGGCCCGCACTGCAGGGAGCCACAATGAAAGTATTATTGTCTTTCGTGGTCAGCTGAAATGGTTCACTTTCTCCAGATTGCCACTCTGGTCTTCCTCTATTATTTTTCTTAATTGATGAAAGTTGGGGTTTGTGGCCTTTCATTAGCATACTTGCTTCATATTTGATAAGGAGACTCCTCTTGGTGTCCTGGTCTCCCATAAGAAAGGAGGAAGAGACCACACCAGATCACCAAAGCATCTGCATAGACCACACCTGAAATGTAGTTAGCCTTTGGAGGTCTTCTGTCCCTTCAGCCTGGGCTTGGCCTCGGTTGATGGGTCGCATCGTTGGTTGACCAAGCTGTTGGTTGCAATAGCCTTAAGGGTCACATAACCCCTACATCTTGGTTGGTTTGGTACACTGTGTAAATACAGATTCTGAGCCATCTTAAGTATCTCCTCTGTGTATGCCACAGTGTTGCTAATGGTTGCAGGCAATGTGTTAAATAGTCTTGGGCCCCGGATGTTCAAGATGGTTTCTCTCTTTGATTTTAGGGGTATTAATTTGCAGACTGTTCCGTGTCTGTCGTGCCTGTAGGGAATTATTTTTTGAGTGTAAGCTGGCAACTATGCCTTCGGGGATTTCCCAAGTGTAAATGATGTTATAGCTGTCCCGTCTGCTCTGCAGTAATTTCAGTCATTCCCGGAAGTTCAGTTCATTTACAGTGTCAGTTCGGGTCGTGAAAGAATCTCTGAACTCTTCCTAAACCAGCAGTTTTGCCCACCTTGCAGGATGATGTTTGCGCACAACAGTGTTCAGTTTCCTGGTGCATTATCACTGTGAAAAGTGTCAACATTGTGTTTTCCTCCCTCGTCTTGAACGTCCACACGATCCATCTCATCATCTTCTTGCAAGAGGCTGCTGTTGCCTTGTTTCGTTCACTGCAGGTAGTAAGGTCGTCTGACATTATTGCTCCGAAGTCCTTCATGTTGTTCATTGGTGATATGATATTGTCTGTATCCGTCCGGTATTGTGTACTGCTCGTGTCTTCACTCAGACCGTGCTGGTAGCGGTGGAACTCATCCGTTGAAAATCATTTCGTTATCGATGACCCGTCGGAAGAGTTTATATCTTGAGTCGTATGCAGATGAGATTTTGATATTCATTCTGATATCACCTATGATGGATGATATGAAACTGTGAATCACATTTGATTCAGTGTCAGAATAAGATTGTATGTGCCAGTTTCACACGTAACAGAAGGGGCGCAAATATAGTTCCTTGTGGGAGAGAGCGTTTTACTGCGGAGCCGATGGAAGAGCTGTATATCCATCGTCCCGTTTGAGCGGTTATTCCCCCATCGCCCTTACTCTCTGTTGTATTACGCCATAATCATAGGCTTTTATAAAGAGTGTGTATGTGATCATAGTGCTCATGCCGCCCAAAAACCATGTTTTCTTGAGTTTTGTACAATATTAAGTTTCATTAAGCCCGTCAGGTTGCCTCTTACGGTTCTCAAAGATTTTAATGGCGTTTGACGTGGGCGAGATGGGTCGGTAATGTTTTGCCTCTTGCTGTGTGGCGTGTGGTGATGTGAGTCGGTCTCACGCTCCTGGTGATGGCACAGTACAGTCCTTTTCTCCATAGGATGTTTATTGCTCGTGCAAGAGGTGTTTGGAGTCTAGTGCTGGGGTCAGGTTTATGGCCGTGTTCTCGGTGACCCTCTCGAGACCGTGTGGTGAAATCTGCTGTGTGCAACGTAGGGGATTACTGGTTAGGAAGAAGTCTGTTGGGTCGTTTATCTATAAGATGGGTTTTGGCTCAGTGAACACTGATTCATATTGTTTTCTAGTCTCTCGCTCATCCTGTGGTAACCATCCGTGACCGTGCTCTCTTCCCCTCCGAGTGGGCCACTGGAATTGATGGTCCTGGATTTGCGTTATGCCGATGAATAAAACTTTGTTTTCTTTATTTCACAGTTATTTATTTCTTCCTCTTTTCCTGTGTTTCGTACGACACTGGCAGAGCGTGGTCTGTGTTGGTCTGGCAGGTTTTCTTCCCCTTGCTGGGTGAATTGTGGCTTCTGAGATAGTCCTCTGTTTGTTGTGGTCTCCTGTGTCGGGATCGCCTTCCTCGTTCTGCTCTCATGTCAGTGGTAACTCATGGTCCAAGGTACCGTAGTGTCACTGTTGTCATGAGTTAGAGTACCACAGTCCCAGTATTATAGTACCAATAGTAAGTCAAGAGTCAAGGTATCATACTGTCAGTATGGATCTTTCATAGTGCCAGTGTCAAGTCATGGGTCAGAGTATCATAGTGCCAGTGTTAGGTTATGGGTTAGCCTACCAGTGGCACTCATGGTGTCAGTATCGTAGTGCCATAGTGCCAGGTGGTGCTCCTACAACATAGTTTCACATTCAAGTACTGTGACCGAGCAACATAATGCCAGCTGCTGCCAGTGAGTTCAGGGATGTGATAAAGTTACTAGTGACGTCAGAGTCATACTTTTAGCTGATGTCAAATTGCCAATTAATGTTCCAAGGTCATGATACCAGTCAGTGTCAGAATGCCATCAGGTGTGTCAGTGTTAGGACTGTTATATATAGGGCAATGGCAGTGCCAGCTGCTGACACTGTTACTGCTGGTGGTGGCCACGTTGGTAGAGACCCTAGGCAGTGGACACCAGCAACGCTGGCTGTACTAGTGAGCCTGAGCCATAAGTGGTAGACACCATACCATGATGACTGACTGCACTGGAGGGCCTGGACCCCAGCTAGTGGACTCCATGATGGTGAATGGAGGGAGTGATGTCAGGAAGAGCCCGACGTATCGATTGCCTCCACTCCTCCTCCTGCTATTTTTACGCTTCTCACCGGAGAGAGAGGGAGAGAGAGAGAGGAGGGGAGAGAGAGAGAGAGAGAGAGGAGGGGGGAGGGAGATAGAGCAGGGAGGGTGTTTTTGTTGGGGATGCGTAGGAATTCAGAGTTTTTGTGGCACAGGTGGTCCGCCGTGTCTGTTTAAGTAATGCCGGGGAGAGCAGAAAAAACAAATACTAATCACCAGAGGTTTTGGAGTAAACTGGCGCCCTGACACAAAGACTCATCGGAAAGGTTTTCGAAGAAGGCGTGGAAGAACGGCCTCCAGTATTAATTGATCCATGTGTGCCAGCCGATAATTATAAAGACCGTAGCTACCTTAATTTACGACGACCGACCCAGTAGCCAGAGACTTCAACCTCATCAGAATTCCTTGTACTACCCGGGGTCCCGTAAGGCAGCGTATTGTGCATCACTAACGATATTCATATCCTACACAGCAGACGGTCTCCGTCCTACAGCCAGCACGAACCTGGACGTATGCTACACAGACAACGCCGTACAACTATGTCTTTAGCGGCACAGCCCTTGAATAAAACAGCCTTGTACAGAGGGAGACGATCACACCCAACAACCGATAAGACAACTATCAAATAAATATTAATGAAAACAAGATCGCAATTGTGGCTTTCGGAAGAGTGAAACCTGCGACACATTATCGTTAGGAAATGAACACAGCGCCGGAAGACCTGGACAGAACAGAAATTATGCTACACACGTTAACATTTCGAGGTGCGACTGTAGACCATAAAAACCAGAGACGAGGCCAGGGGAAGGCGGCCATGACGAACATACACACAGCCTGACACTTCCAACAGAAACAGACTCTACATCTAGTCAAGTCCGATCCTTCCTGTACTGAGCCTCCTCCCGCTCCCCACCCGTCTGGACCCCAGGTTACATGCTCCTGCTGCGCGTGGTAAGAAGCAGGACGCTGCTAAGATTTCTCGCAAATCAGAAATAACCACGTTTATCGGTAAGACGTGAGAATATTACACCGTAACGTATAGGACGCGGTTAAGTGAAGCATTGCCGACAGTTTAGCAGAAGACGACGAAGACACAGATTATAGGCGTATCCAAGATGTAGACGCCAACACCAGTATGGAACCGACTTGGTTTCCATAGAGCACTGAGGTCCTTAGAGGAGCACCACATTCCCTACCACAGTCCTGAACTACTACTTACTCAAGGCAACACACCACATTGCAGCGTTACACACATCTACATGGTATGCAGTGGGTATAGTATTCAGGTACCCTGCCAGGTATACATATTAAAGAAAAGAAAGTCACTCACTTCATTGAGTATACACCATAAAGCTTCGCGTTCTGGAAGTGTCGTCTGTTTCTAAACCTCGCCTTGCCCGGCCACCCTCCTCTTCCAATGCCCCACCCTCCAGGTTACCTGTCACAGAAGAGAAAGGTTGATGATGAGAATAAAACTGGGAGTGACTGGTTAGGGGAAAGAACATGAAATGGGCGAGCAAGTAAAATGTGAAGGAGAAAATGGAAGACTAGAGAGTGATGGGGAAAGGCCAGGTGAAGGATTGAAGAAGTTCAGGGAGGGGTGAAGGGAGGTCGGGAGAGGAGGGGTTAGAGAAAGGTCACGGGAGGGAAGAGGGTAGGGGAAAGGTCACGGCGGGGAAGGGGGAAGCGAGGGGTCAGGGGAGGGGGTAAAAGTCTAGGGAAAGGTCAGGGGAGGAGTTAGCCAGATCAGGGGAGGGTAAGGGGATGGGTGAGGCACGGTGAATACCTGCTATAGTCTTCGAGGGTCTCTTACCCCCATAGCTCAGACTGGGCCGAGGCTGCCGGGTTGGGTCGTTAGCCGACCCGACTGTTGAAGCTGCAGCACTCAAGCCCACGTAGGCTTCATAACCTGGCTGGTCCGGATGCACTTCGTATATACTTGCGCAAGGCACTCCCCAGCTCGTGTGCAGCGCGTCGCACGGTGTTCCTGATGATCGCTGAGACGGTGAAAACTTTCTGATCCCGGATGTTTAAGCTACTCTATCGTTGCGTAGAAATAGCACCTTTTGATTTCAAAGGTATTATTTTAATCTTCCATGCCCGTCGTGTCAATTAAGAAAATGACATCGAGTGTCTTTTCTATTCGAAAAAGAATTAGCTTCATAAAGTTTCATCATTAAGTTTCCTTCTCTTGTCTTGAAAGTCCGCAGGATCCATCCCACCATCCTTCTGGAGGAGGTAGCTATTGTTTTATTGTGTTCACTGAAGGTCAGGTCAGTAAACGACATTGTTACTCTGAGGTCTTTCTCATTGTTCAGTTGCTTTATTACAGTATATGTGTCCGTCCGGTAGTTTGTTTTTATTTTCTTCATTTATCCCACACTGGAAAAGCGTGTTGTTCTCATAAGCTCCGGGAAGACTTCTTGTATGTCTCTTTGTACCCTGTCAGTGTCCTGTAATGGCGTGGTTTTCATATTCATCCTAGCACCATCAGCAAATAATGATGCTGTTTGCATCTATCTCAGATATAAGAATGAGGAACAGGAGGATTGCAAGTACAGTTCCTCGAGGGCCTGAACTTTTTTTCCCCTTAGAAACACTGGAAATGGCATGGTTTACAACCACATGTTATGATATGTTGGTTCAAATGTTTATCATGCATCTCTCTGTTTTTCCAGTTATTCCCATCTTAGGCCTTTTATGTGCTATGACACATGGTCACATTTATCAAGTGCTTTTTCGGTCTGTGCAGATCGCATCAGTATATTGTTTGTTTGCCGTAGTCTCAAGAATCTTACCATAATGGTCAGGCAACCAAGAGAGGCAAGATCTTTCGACCATGAAGCCATGTTGTCCTGGGTTAGTACATTGTTCACTTCCATACATTCAGTCAGTTAGCTTTTTAGGACTCACGACGATGTTGATAGTGTACTGTGTTAGTGCTGTCGGTCGATAGTTTTTTGTGATTGCTCTGCTCCCAACTTTGTGGAATTGAGCGACGTCAGTCAGTTTCAGACTCTCTGGGATGATACCAGGCTTTTAGACTTTTCTTCAGAGGATATTCATTGCTCGTGCAAGGGATGTTTTGCATTTCTTTACGAAGACTGAGTTCTTGGAGTCCAGTCGTGGGGCAGAGTGTATGGGTATGCTCTCGATGGATATCTGGTAATCCTGTGGTGAGTTGGTGAGACCTGCAGTGTGTAACATAGGAAGATTTACTGTTTAGGAAGAAACCTCTTGGGTCGTGTACTTTTAAGGTGCTTTTAGCTCAAGCAGTCGACCGTTTGACTGCCTTGCCGTCGATGATGACTGGGTATATAAGGAACAGCCAGTCAGGTAACGAACGAAGTCCCAGTAGACGAAGATACCCCCGTTAGGAACTGCACGAACTCCTAGATTGGCTGGAGAGATGAATGGAGACGGGCACACGGTCGCAAGCTGGCTGAAGACGAGGAGAATTCGTCGGTGGTACGCGGGGGCCCGGAGAAGGCGGCACTTCTGTTGCTAAGGTGGGAAGTTACTGGGTCTGACCTTATTTCTTACGCTGTTTGACCCGGGTGAGGTCAGCCAAATCGAAGAGCGACCGTTGTTGCGTAGGGAGAAGTCAGGTCATGGCATAAGCTGCTGGGCTCATTACCGCTGTTCCCCAGGGAGAGGTCAAGTCATTTGCTTAATGATATGAGATATCGTGGCAGCCACGACACTGGAGAACGGGGTCATGGTTGAATGGCACAACGTAGGTCTTCTTCCCCTTTTTCTCGAGAGCGCCTGGACAGTGATGAAGTAGGATTCCCGTTGGTCGTTGTCTAGCACCTCTCGGTGCATCTACGGGAGAGGTGGATTGCCCAGGTCCTGAGGGTCTGCAGCAGAAGAGTAGAGTAGATATCGGGGTCCCTTCACTGTGCTGCGAGTGAGGTAGACGGGAGGCGATTATTGCCGAGGGAGGAGGCGTAGCCGAGATGCTGTGGTAACTGCGGTACAAGACGACCGTCGTCGATGTCTCAAGGGACACTTGTAAGCAGAGGAAAGAGTACGAGTCACCCGGGGAGGCTGCTGGAGTAGCAGGCCGGACCTTTCAAAGAAACAAGAGGGTAGAGAGGCAGGTGTGGGAATGGCGGCAGGATTATGTCACTCTCAGCCAGCTCCGGGGTTCACCAGTGTAGCAGAGTCTTATGAGTCTTATTCGTTTCCTGATGGACTGAGAAGGATACGGAAACGAACAAAACAGCCGCGGTTGTGAGATAATTGCTCTAAGAAGATGAGGTACCATTGAGGCTTACCTGGAAGACGAAACGTCGGAGTCACATGGTGGACTGCTGCTGTTAACGGAGGAGGCACCCCAATGACCCCTTGAGTATGACGGTACATGACCAAGACTGGAGGCACTAGAGCAGTGGACGCTTTCTGATGCGTGTCAATTGTTTGACTGCCTTGCCTTCACTGATGCCTGGGTATGTAAAGGGCGGCCAGGTCAGGTCACGAAGGAGGCTGGAGTGCCTACGTTTGGGTACATGCAACGAGAGTTTGCCTTTAGGCTGAGACAGCGCGTAGTGTTCATCGCTCATCGCAGGAAATATTGAAGTCTTATAACCATAAAAGCTTCATGTTCTCAAGTGTCGAGTGTAGAATGAAGAGAGTTTGAGGACTGCATGTCAGCAACCTTCGTGTGGGTGAGATATGAAGAAAAGATACCAATCCGGTCCAGAGAGGGAACATAACAGACACCGAAGTGCTGGTTCAAAGGGCCTACTTCGCGAACCCTCTCGTGATGATAACCAGCGAGTGATAAGTGTAGAGGAATTAAGGAGTATTTACCTTTATGTGTGTACCTGTTTGTACAGTATAGAGGGTTCTGCACTCGTGGAGCCCCATCACTGTGGAGAGACTGAGCAGCACGGCGGCGGGTGAAGATTGTGGAGTGTGGAGAGAGTGACGAGTGTGAAGGATGTGAGG
Source organism: Panulirus argus (assembly GCA_038088735.1). Classification (NCBI taxonomy): domain Eukaryota; kingdom Metazoa; phylum Arthropoda; class Malacostraca; order Decapoda; family Palinuridae; genus Panulirus; species Panulirus argus. The sequence continues at coordinate 9,861 of JAYMFT010402821.1, read as the reverse complement.
ATTTTGTAGGGGGAGGTTGGAGTTTTGAGGGAGTGAGGATTGTAGAGGAAACTAAAGGTGTGGAGTAAGTTTAGCAGCATGAGGGGTAGTGGTTGTGGTCAGTAGTGGGGAGGGAGGGAGAGCAGTAGCGAGAGTAGTGGTGGTGGTGGTGGTGATCAGTAGTGTGGAGGGAGGGAGGGGATAGCCGGATGGGTGGTGGTGAGGTTCCGGCTGCTATGGGAACGGTCGTCATGCGCAGACTTGAGGCCACATGAACCTTTGCCAGGGGGCGGCCAACACGGAGTAGCGGTGGTGGGCAGTGGTGTTTTGGCGGGTGGTAGATGTAGGGTAGGGAGCAGTCTTATTGGTTGGTAAGCAGAAGTGTTGTAAGAGAGAAACCGTTGTATTAGGTAGCAGGGAGTTGTTTTATAGGGAGGAGAATGGTTGTAGTGAGTTGTGGGTTGTAGTATTGTAGTGAAAATTATATTGCAGCGGTAGGTCAATTGTAGTTTTGCAGGGGCAGACACCGTTCTACTGGGTGGTGTGGTGTGGGGGGGGGGTAATGCAGTAGGGAGGAGGTAATAGTAATAATGATAATGATAAAGATGATAATAGAATTATAATGATTATAACATTCTTTTCATACTTTTTCGTCGTTTCTGGTGTAGCGAGGTAGCACTAGGAACAGAGGAACAGCGGCCGCATTCCTCCACATCCCCTCTCGAGCTGTCAATATATAATGCACCGCAAGCAGACCACCCCTATACACAGCCGTGCCCTACAAACCTTTCCGTGGTTTCCCCCGATCGCTTCATACGCCCTGGTTCAACCCGCTGACAGCGCGTCTTTCCATGTATACCACATCGCTCCAATTCGTTCCATCCCACGATCACCTACTGCCCCATGCATGTTCAAGCCCCAAGTTTTTAAAGCAACTTTCCCCTTATCCTTTCAGCAACTCCTCGTTATCTCCCTTCTCCTTGTTCTTCCACTTCCGAGTTATATACTTTCTTTGTCAGCCTCTCCTCACTCATCCTTTCCATATGTCCAAACCATTTCAGCACACCCTGATTAGCTCTCTTATACATATTTTTTTTTTTTATTACTTTCATACCTCTTTCTTACCCTATCATTTCTAACTCGATCAGACAGCCTCACTCCAATCATTTCGTTTCCAACACATCCACCCTCGTCCGCACTTTTTCATCTCGAGCCCACGCCTCACAACTATACATCACCGCTGGGACTACTGAAATATCAAACATACCTATCTTTGCCCTCACAGACGTTGATATGTCTTTCCACTCTCATCAACGCACCTAGGACCTCATCCGCTTCACCCAACCTAAAGGCTCCGATTCATATCTGATTTCAGGTATCTAAAACTTCACTTTCTTCAGGTTCTTTCTGTTCGAACTCACACATCAACCGACCTGTCACTCTCCCTTGCTAAACTTGATAACCGAATCTGTATTCAATGTAACTCTTCAACTTTCTTCTTATACACTCTCCCAAACTCAGAAAGCAGCTTCTGTTGTTTCTAACTCGAATCTGCCATCAGAGCCGTGACATCGTCATATAGCAGCCGACCCACCTCCCAGGCCCCTTACCTCCAGCAAACTGAAGAATTGCACCTCTCTTTAAGACCCTTGAATTCACCTTTCCAACCACCCCATCCATCTTCTTTGCCTACTAGTACACACGCCTTACTCACGTGATTAGAAAATACTCTTGTTTCTAAAGTCTTTCCTCCTGCACTATATATCATACGGTTTAATCAGATCCGTATTTCTCTCATAGATTCTTCAAAGCAAACACCTGGATCACACACCCTCAACCACATTATTCCTCCCCAGTCTGAAACCCTCTCAGTTAGCGCTCTTCAGTACAATTTACCAGGTATTTTCACCAAACTTATGCCTCTGTAATTCAAATATTTACTTTTATCCCCTTTACCTTTATAGAGTGGCATTACACAAGCATTCCAACAATCTTCAGGCATCTCATCTTGAGCCATGCATACATTAAAAATCCTGACTAACCCAAAGCAACACTGTCACCTTTCTTGAGAAATTCGAGTGTCAACCCTTCCACTCCAACCATTTTGTCTCACTTCAGCTTACGCAAGGCCTTTACCACCTCATTTCTTTTCGCCAAACCACTTGCCATGTCTTACTTCGCTTTCCATCATGACCCAAGCACCCTGCATCTGCCACCCTCTCATCTAGCACATTCAGCAGTCCCTCAAAATACTTTCCATATCCTCTTCACATCTTCTTTGTCTTTTACTACTTCCCCATTTTCTCTCTTCACCGATGTCCCCATTTTCCTCTTGTTCTCAAAGTATACACTTCCTTCCAAAACATTTTCGTATTCTCCTTGAAATTTGCCCCAGATATCATTTGCCCTCTTTTTCATCCTCTGCATCTTCATCTTGACCTTCTGTAGCTTCTTCTAGTACATCTCTCAATCACTCTCGCGCCTTCCCTCAAGGTACCGCCAGTACGAGTCTCTTGTCTTTACTTACAGCCTTACTTCTTTATCCCACTACTCGCTACTCTTTCTCACATGCCCACATTCTACCTTCTCTCGCACATGCCAGCACTGCTTCCCAAGATACCTCCCATTCCTCGCCTACTCTTGTTTCGTTTTGTCACACCTATTGCCATTCTTTATCCAATCTCCTCTGGTATCTTATTACTTAATAATGATGATGATGATAATAGTAATAATAATGATAATGATTATAACTATTATTATGATATTGCTGATAGTAATGATAATAATAATAATAATGATAATAATAATAATAATAGTAATAATGATAATGATAATAATAATAATAATAATGATAATAAAGAATAATGATTGATGCTGCAGAGTGAAGTGCACGGGTCTACCATAAGCATGTTACAGTGGCTCTTTTATTACCATTTCCTTTTTCATAGGCCAGTATGTTAAAGCCAACGTTTTTTCATTTGAAAATTATTGTTGGGGACTGTTATTATAGGTAGCTTATCTTATGTAAATGAAGGCGATAGATCCCAGGAAATGGCTTATAAGGGGCTCATAAAGGTATTTGAAAAATGTCAAATGCTTAACTTATTCAAGGGGGAAGGGGAACACCCGCCTTTTGTGCCAACCTCCTCTGTTCCTCCCTGTGAGAGATACAGACTGTAGGGCTATAAGAAGAGGGTTGCAAGTAGACAGTCACTAGACAGACACTGGGGTGACACTCTGCTGATTATTGGTAATGTTCACAATGGCTTGGATGAGGTTTCTCTGTAAGAGACTTTTATGAGTTCGTTGAGGTTGTGGTGCTGAACTGTGACTGAGGGACATGGGATCTCTAGTTGCAGGAGTTAACGATGGCAAGGCTGAGGCCCTCGAGACTGAGCCTGGAGTACCAGTGTGTTGAGTGCCTGGTGACAGGTGATGTTAGAGGGACCGAGAATGATCGTGCATGCCCATGATTAAGATGTGGATAGGAAAGTTCAGGCAGGAAAGGCATTGCTAAGTTTAGGAAGAATGAAATCTGTCTGGATCTTAGTCGACGAAGAGTGTAGAGACAGTTGCTGGAGGATTTGAAAATGGTGCTGACTTGTTCCTTCCTAAATGGATTATGGTCCAGAGATAAACCGGGAAGCTTGGTGTACCGAAGGACCTGCAGGGGACTCTGGAGCCTTGTGAGACCGTTGTGGTTGGGGTACGGTTGAAAGTGAGACTCGAGTTGAATAAGTACGGTCGGTGTTTGGTTGCTGGTGATCTCGATCTGGGGGGATGCTAAGGTTGTTCTTTGGGAGCTTCGTAGTCGGGAGAGCATTTGTCAACGCTACACCAGTGGTAGAATGATAATCACGGTAATTCTTTTAAGTGGGTTCATCTTTCAGGATTTTGTTTATAGGGAGTAGGGAACACAAGGATCCCATCTTTGGTAAGGGATTGAAGGCTGGAAATGGCTTCCTCGGAGATGTACGGCCTGACAGCACTCATTGAGGTAGTCTGCGAGCCACAGAATGCCTGTAGTGGTTAGGTGGGCCGTAGTGCTGTAGGGGATGGCATTGTTAAGTGGGTGTTATTGTTGTAGGGGAAGGTGTGGTTGGGTTGGATGGAAGGGCAGTAGAGAGACAGGGGTCGGTTTAGTGGATGTAATTAACTTTTTCTCTAATGTTTAGGGCTGAGGGAGGGGGCGCGTAACACATGTAATGATACAGTGTTGTATTGGGTAAGTACAGACGAGGGTGGGTTAACTTAGGGCGAGCTGCCACTAGTCTGCCCCCGGGTGAAGTTAGACGATGATGTGGGTTGACGCAAGACGAGATGTAGTCAGGTATGGGAGGAGTCTCATGGTGCAGGAGCAGGTGTGGTAGGAGTCCTGTAGGAGAGGCGCGTCGTTGCCTGGGTCTCGTGGTGCAGCTACCAGAGAGGTGGTTTGCCAAGGTTCTGACTGAGATTATGCAGGAGAAAGGAGGGGTTACTGATGTCCCCTGGCTTTGCTACCGGTGCGTGAGAATGGAGGCATTTGAGGTGTTCCGCAGTTTAGGTTTGTGTTTATGCTGCAGGAGGAGAGGCATAACCAAGATCTTCAGGGACTGCGATAGGAGACTGGCGTTGGTGATGTCCCGCTTGAGTCCCGTCGAAGAAACCAGATTACTTGGGATGAAATGCCAAGGAGTCCCTGCTGGAGACTGGTGAGCCAGAGGGTCACGTGGTGGATGTTTCCAAGCTGCGCGCGAGAGCCAGTGTGCTGTCTGACAGACCTCGCTAATAAAATGGTGTTTAAGAGGCAAGTTGGGTCAGCCACTGCGATGTGTGGGCATGGCTGCCAAGACCCTCTAGTGTTACTGAGGATCGCTGACTAGCTAGAGTCACACGTGGGTGGACCTCCCGTCAGCCTCATCTACCTGGTCGATATCTGGTCTTGGTCACACGAGGTTAATGTCGGTAGTTTGAGGAGATACTGACACTGGAATATTACTGGCTGTGAGGGTAATTACTCAGCAACATCAGGTCGTTGTCAGAGATGTACAGGACATCGTCAGTGAATGGCACTACAAAGGAATGACTGTAGTTGGTATTTGGCGTGGTGTTATGAAAGAGGGAATTGTTGTATTAACAAGACGATGAAACTGATGACTAGAGATGTTTAATAGATTTCATAGGTACACAGCAAGACTCATATTTGGTCGACCTGCCTTGCGTAGCTTTAGTATCTTGGACGTTTGTTGTGTGTAAAGAAATGCTGATATTTGATGCGTCAAACGGTGTCTCTTGCTGGTGCAATATAGTATGTATATTGACACTCCTGACCTCTTGATGCTGGTGACACCTTTCCTTGGATATGGTAACATGGCCTTTTAAGGCTCAGGTCAGAGGCTCCGTCGTACCGCCTTGCTCAAGGGCCCTATCGTCCTGCTCAAGGCGTTAATTAGAGCCTGAGAGAATATGTTTAGTGAACTTCGCCGTGTTAACAGGAGAATGAAAACCCATGACAACATCTGCCTCATGAGAAAAGTTGAAGTGGTAGCTCGTTGTTTTGATAGTAGCAGTAGTCCAGGAGATGATCCCTGGAAACATGCACTATCTTTAGTGGTATAGTTCTGGGGTATCTTCTGTAAGTAGCGTTTACTCGCACCACTTTACACTTAAAGTCGACTGTTTAGACTATACTTATATTTTAAGAATTTTCGGAGACGTGAGGAAGAACAGAGAGAAGCATCTCAACAACTTGAGTATAACTGTTTCATTTTGATTGGTCACTGGTTTGCTGTGATTGGTTGCTGGTTGGTTGTTACTGAGCTGTGGTTGGCTGTCATGATGACTTTTGATGGCGTTCACTTAAAAACCTCCACACGCTTGGCTGTCAGTTTTTCTAAATGAATCTCTCTGTCGTGATGGATGGCAGTGTCTGAGGAACATTTTTCCTGCACAGCGTGAAGGCTCACAGTATAAAGTTGAGGAGAGAAAATTGATAAGTGAATGAATAAATAAGTATATGAATATATACATGAAAATATGAATATATATTGTCAATTGAATGTCATACGCTGTTGTTTATGGCGATTCGGAAGAGAGCAGTTGTGTGCGTGAGGTAAATTCATGAGTTTATTCCCTGAAGTCTTTACATTGCTGACGGCAAAATATCAGTCGTCATAACTACACAGCGGTAGGACTGAGCTCGCTGTTCTGAGGCGCCCTATTGTCCTAGACACAGACCTGTGATATTGCCTTCTGGGCCTATGTATATGACGTGTGGTTTCATCAACACATCTTGCTCGTCCGGGTTTACTGCTGGAACACGTGGGGTAATGCGTACCCGGGCGGGACCTTCAGGGTTATAACGTTAGAGCGTGACGATGCATCAGGTCTCCTATCATCGTACATCTTCCACTTATCTTCAGACATTGAAATGTGTTGAGCAGACATATGAACACGACATTCGTCATACTGCTGTAGGTAAGGATGATACCGCCGTGCTCTCGAGCTGGTACCATTCCTGCTCAAGGATTGTGCCGTCTGGCTAAGGATGTCAGGGATCATGCTGAGCAAACACAAAATCTTGTTTGTAAAACAGGCGTTGTCTCATCGTCAGCCCACAACATTGCCTCGACGGTCTGCGGTATTGAGTCACGCCAGAGATCGTCGGATCGGCTCACCAGAAGCGAATCAGTTTTGATGTGTTTCTTACTGTTGAGTGTCTGTTGTGAGGTGGGAGTTTCTAGTAGTGGTAATAATGGTTACGCGTGCATGGTTCAGGTTGTGGTTGTGAGGATAGGGTTGGAGTGTGGAGGGTGGTGCCAGTGGTTGGAGCAGAAGGTGTTGGGACGATAGTATGGTTGTAAAGGTTGGTTGTATAATAGATCGAGAAGTGTGTGGGGATTGTCCAGCTGGGGAGGCGACTCCGCTCCTTAGAATGTTGCCGTGAGACTCACTCATTTGAACATCATGGAAGCTCTTCATCATCCAATGGGAACGAAATGTACATTTCTTTGTTTTTGCTGTACTGATCACCAGGGAACATGTGCAGTCTGACTGGCTACCTCTTTTGATGTCTCGTTGCATGATGATGTTGTGTACAGATCCTGAGATGTTGCTGGAGATTGCTGCTCGCAGTCGCTGACATGGCCACCCCAGCAGAGTGCATTACTCGATGGGCCTAAATTTAGCCATTGGAAGCACTGTCGACTGATCACTCAAGAATTGTGTACAAAGATGTGGACCCTCACCTACTGAGTGTACCAGACCAGCCAGTGTGTGGTGGTTACATGAACTTGTGGTAAGGTAAGGTAAGGTCCCAGACCCAGCTCTTGTGCAGAGATCTCCAAAATTACCATAAGGTAAACGTAAGAACGGCTTTGTAATTATGTACAGACTTTGTACTAAATATGAGAGGGAGGAGCATAGCGCAAAGGACGCTCGGAAAGGAACGCGTTTGTTAAAGTCTTCGCATTTCTGTCCGATATTTCGCAACAGCCTGTGGTTGGTTGGTTGGTTGGTTGTTAGTCTTATCAAGTGCCAGGGTCATTAAGGCCGTCAACAGCAACCACCAGTCGAGTAACCTTAAGGCTATTCTCAAACCGCACGCTTTCTCCCGCTCGATGTGGCCCTGGAGAGGCCTTAGAGGTCAGATCTGATTAAAACGAAAAGGAAAATTCACGAAAAAATCTAACGAAAGAATATGGAATTTGGAGAGCGAAAACTTTCTTATTATACGTTACGTGGGAAGACTGGGTCAAGATGTGTTGGTACAAGATGATGATTCTCATAGTAACTTTATTAATAGAAAAGTATGTGATAACGCTGCGTGTCGTTTTATTAGTAGAAATAGCTAGAGCAGTTATCATGACGCCAAAGTGTTGCTTTTCATAGTAGCATTGATTATGTTGTAGGGGTATGTGCAGGATGAGTAGTGTAAAACCCTCTCCCCGTGACACACACATAGTAATCACACACACACAAACACGTATTGCCAGGTTAGTCGTGGCGAGAGTCAGTGCCAGAGCGAATGGAGGTAGGGAAATGGTGGGAGGCTGAGGTGTGCAGTACAACACGGGTGATGTGCCGTCTGTCCCGACCAGACCTCAGGTCGCCCAGGTGTAGTTCCTCCCGCCACCGCCTCTGGTAATGGATGGGGGATGGGCGGACTGGCGTGCGTCTGGGGTAACGCTGCTGACCACCGCCATGCCCAGAGGCAGTGCTGTTGCGACCAGGGTCTGCCAGTGTGTCCAAAATGGTCGTACCGTCGTGCTCACCGCTCACACCAACGTGCTCACTGGATCCTACCGCAGTGTTTGAGGGTCGTACCGCCGTGTTCAAGGGTTGTACCATGCTGTTCACGGGTCGTGTTCTGTGGTCAGGGGTCGTCCGGTGGTGGCGCGCGACCCACATCCCCGTTAGTGGTTGGACGAACGGTGTGGGGGCGGCCCCTCGGGGTTGAGCCCCGGCCCCGAGCCCCACTAGGCCTAGCGGGTCGATACGGGGCATCGATTGGCCCGCTCCCGCACCCTGCACCAGCACCTCCTCCAGGAGCACTTGGACGGACACCGCCGCCGCCAGCAGCAGCGGCGCCACCACCGCCACCACCACCACGGCAGCAGTGGTAGCACCACCACCACCACCACTAGGTTGAGTAAAAGAGATGATGGTGGAAGCAGACAGCACAGGATATATAATAAAAGACATTTCCGTATACCCTACTATAGTCTACCTTACCTAACGTATACTTTACGTTGATTACCTTAGGTATACCATACGGTGGCTTACTTTACCTTACGTATACCTCTTTCTGCCCTACATCCGGGTCTGGAACCTTACCTTACGATGGGTTCGGAGGTCTTCTACCACCACAGCTGGGTCTGGCAACAAACTCTCGTATTGATACTCCGTTCAGTCAGCCTATTGGAGGCCGCTGCCCGTAGGCCTACATAACCACTACGTGCTGTAGAGAGGCCAGACAGAAGCTTGAACATTTAAGAAGGTGGATACATACACACACGGGGATCCTGATGGGACAGGGAATAGCCAAGGAAATATGTGAAAGAAGAGAGAAGAGTTTCAGTGTATGAGAGGAAAAAAGAAAGCTAGAAACTTGTAGAAGACATAAGGAGGAGAGACAAAGGTGGGAGTCACCTTTGATGATGGAGACAGTTGATGAGAGGGGAGGGTGTGAGAGATAGTTGGGGAGAAGGCACGGGGTGAGCGTAGGTTAAGGAGAGGGAGGCTCGAGAGTAGGTCTGGCAGAGGGAGGGATGAGAATAAGTTGGGGAGAAGGCTAGGGAGAGCGTAGAGGCTGAAATTAAGCTGGGGAGAGGGAGTAGGTTTGGAGTAATTTAGAGAGATGGGAAGAGTGAGAGTAGGTTGTTGTGTGGGGAGAGGTGAGAGTACTCGTAGGTTGTGGGAGGTAAGTGGTGAGAGTAGGTCAGAGAGAGGGGAGGAGCAGCAGTTCACTCACGTATCTCTACACCCACACTACCGAGCAGCACTTCACTCACGTATCTCTACACCCACACTACCACACGCTGTAATACCACTATAGTATTACACACACACGCACATACACCTCAGAAGCCTCTGGCTGTATATATAGTGATCATAAATGTGGTAATGCGGAGAATTACACTTTTTGTTCCAGATTTAGACTTTCGGCAAGATTTGCCCTCACGTGTATCCCCTGGGCTGGAAGGGCACTGCTCTTGATGGTGTCAGGTCAGAGGTCAGGCCATCGTACCTGAGGGTCCTGCTGAATAGCTGAGTTTGCTCGGCCATGGGATGGTGCATTGATTCCAGCCGAATTGCCTCGTGACATTCATTATTATTATTATTATTATTATTATTATTATTATTGTTATTATTATTATTATTATTATTATTATTATTATTATT
>JAYMFT010402810.1:0-18790 GCA_038088735.1 Panulirus argus | reverse complement strand
TCACCGTGGGTGGAAAAGCCTTCCTGGTCATCGCAGACCGACTGTCTGGTTGGCCCACCATCGCCCCCTGTGGTACCAACACTACTACCTCCCGTACCATCAGGGCCTTCTGCTGGTATTTCGGGGAAGTTGGTGTTCCCCTCCACCTCAGGACGGACGGAGGGCCTCAGTTCACCAGCTCCGAGTTCCAGGCCTTCTTCAAACGTTGGGGAGTACACCACGTCATCTCCTCCCCAAACTACCCCAAGTCCAACGGCCATGCCAAGGTGACTGTCAAGTCCACTAAATACCTAATCATGAAGACAGCCCCCTCAGGTAACATCGACGCCAAAGAATTTGACAGGGGCCTCTTGGAACTCAGGAACACCCCCACCACCACAGGAAGGTCACCAGCCCAGGTGTTATACGGCCATCCACTACGTACGTGCGTTTCCGCCCACCCCTCCTCTTTCACTGCAGAGTGGCAGGAACGCACGGAGGACTGTGACCGACGTGCCGTCGCCCGTACCAACCAAGTTACGGCCCATTACGAAAGCCACGCCAGCCCCCTTCCCAGATTGTCCGTGGGTGACCATGTTAGGATCCAAAACTCGGACACCCACCACTGGGACAATATCGGGTTGGTCATGGGCCGTAGTAGCAACAGGACCTGCGACTACGAGGTGAAGCTCCCGAGAGGCCGTGTTTGGTGGCGTAATGTCGCTTCCTACGCCCCATACCGGACCCCAGTGCTGACCCACTCCCCACATCCCTGTCGTCCCTTGCTCCCAGTCCTCAGTACCGACGCCCCACGCAGGTCACCAAGGCTCAGAAACCTGCCGCTTACGCCTCTGCTTCAGGCTCAAAGGGAGAGGGAGATGTGGATATGTGAACAGACACATATGCATGGCTATGTCTGCCATGGCTGTACGGGCGAACCCAAGTGCAGTGCAGCCCTCACGTGGCGTGAATGAGAGTGAATGAGAGTTTGTGCGAGTGCTGCTCTCTAGTGGTGTTAGTGTGAGTTACTATTATTGTCAGTTGCTTGTCTGAGTGGTGAGATGTGTTTGATGTGGCACGAGGTGTCATGTTGGAGTGTTACACTGTGACGGTACAGATTGTATCCTGCACCAGCACTGTACAGACCTCCCAGTTAATTGTGCCTTTGAAGCCTGTGTTCCTTCAAGCCATCCGTTCTCTCAATAAACCTAGTGTGGGTGCAACCTACTGTTATCATTAACCCTCAACAGGACACCGTGAGTTCCCTGTCAACAGACGGTAATGACTATTTACGTGACTCAATGATTACCGCTATGACGGTAGTGATTAACTCCGCTTTCTAAGTGATCACCGCTAGGATGGTAATGATTATTTTTCGGTCTCTCAGTGATCACCGTTAGGATGGTAGTACCTATTTACGTTCTCTAAGTGATGAACACTAGAACAGCAATGCTTGTTTCCGATCTCTCAATGATCATCTCTAGAACGGTAAAGCTTATTTACGGTCTCTCGGTGATCACAGCTAGGACGGAACTGATTATTTACGGTCCCTCAATGATCACCTCTATTATGGTGATGATTTTTTACGGTCTCCAAATCATCACTGCTAGGACGGTAATGATTATTTACGGTCCTAAGTGATCACCAATAGGATGGTAATGCTTGATTCCGGTCCCTCCATGATAACCTCTAGGACGGTAATTATCATCTACGGTCTCTCAATAATCACCGCTAGGACGGTAATTAATTTTTTCGGTCTCTCATTCATGACCGCGAGGACGGTAAAGATTATTTAAGGTACCTCATTTATCACCACTAGGACGGTAATAATGATTAACGGTCTCAATAATCACCGCCAGAACGGTAATGATTATTTTCGTTCTCTCAATTATCACCGCTAGCACGGTAATTCTTATTTACTGTCTTTCAATGGTCACTGCTAGGAAGGTAATGATTATTTACGATCTCTCAATGATCACCGCTAGTACGGTAATGCTTATTTGTGGTCCCTCAATGATCACCGCTAGGATGGTAATGATTATTTACTGTCTCTCTATGATCACCTCTAGGACGGTAATATTTATTCACAGTCACTCAATGATCACCGCTAAAATGGAAATGATTATCTACGGTCTCCCAATGATCACCAATAGGATGGTAATCTTTATTTACAATCCCTCAATGATCACCGCTAGGACAGTAATGATTTCTTACGATCCTTCAATGATCACCGCTTGAACGGTAATGCTTATTTACTGTCTTGCAATGATCACCGCAAGAATGGCACTGCTAGTTTCCGGTCCCTCAGTGATCACCGCTAGAATGGTAATGATTATTTACGGGAAACAATGATCACCGCTATTGCGGTAATGATTATTCACGGTCTCTTAATGATTACCGCTAGGATGTTAATGCTTATTTACGGTCCCTTAATGATCACTGCTAGGATGGTAATTTTTATTTACATTCTCTCAATGAGTCACTCCTACGATGGTATTTCACATTTATGGTCCGTCAATGATCACCGCCAGGACTGTAATGATTATTCATTGTCCTTCAACCATCACCGCTCGGACGGTAACGAGTATATACGGTCTCTCAATGATCACCGCTAGGAATATAATGCTAATTAACGGTCCCTCAATAAAACTGCTAGGATGGTAATCCTTATCTACGGTCTCTCAATGATGAACGCTAGGACGGTAATGGTTATTTACGGTCCCTCGATGATCACCGTTAGAACGGTAATGCTATTTACGGTAGGACGGTAATGATTATTTATGTTCTCTTAATGACTGACATAGGATGGTAATACTTATTTACGATCCTCAGTGATGACCGCTAGGATGGTTATTCTTACTTTTTATTTTTGGTCCCTCAATGATCAACGCCAAGATGGTAATAATCATTTACGGTTTCTCAATGATCACCGCTAGGATATGTAATACTATTTTACCGTCCCTCAATGATCAACGCTAGGATGGTAATGGTTAATTTAAGATCCTTCCATGATCAGCACTAGGATGCTTATGCTTATTTACGGTCCCTCATTGATTATTTACGGTCTCTCAGTTATCACCGTTAGGACGGTAATTCTATCAGTTTCCCAGAATGATCACCGCTATTACGGTAACGCTTGTTTACGGTCTCTCAATCATCACCGCTATAACGTCAATGATTATTAACGGTCTCTCTCATTGATCACCGTTACGATGGAAATGATTATTTACGGTCCCTAAATGATCACCGCGAGAATGGTAATGCTTATTTACTGTCCCTCAATGATCACCGCTAAGACGGTAATGATTATTTACGGTCCGTTTATGATCACCGCTTGGGCGGTAATGTTTATTTAATGTCTCTCGATGATCATCGCTCGAACGGTAATGATTATCTACGATCTCTCAGTGATCACCGCTAGGATGGTAATGCTTGTTTCCAGTCCCTACATGATCACCTCTAAGACGGTAATGATTATTTACGGTCTCTCAGTAATCACATCTAGGACGGTAATTCTTATTTCCGGTCTCTCAATGATCACCGCTAAGAAAGTAAAGATTATTTACGGTCCCTCAATGATCACCGCTAGGACGAAAATAATAATTAACAGTCTTTCAATAATCACCTCTAGAACGGTAATGATTATTTTAGTTCTCTCAATTATCACCGCTAGGATGATAATTCTTATTTACGGTCTTTCAATGATCACTGCTAGGAAGGTAATGATTATTTATGATCTCTCAATGATCATCTCTAGGACGGTAATACTTATTTGCGGTCCCTCAATGATCACGGCTAGGATGGTAATGATTATTTCCTGTTTCACTATAATCACCTCTAGGACGGTAATACTTATTTACGGTCCGTCAATGATCACCGCTAGAATGGAAATAATTATTTACGGTGTTTCAGTGATCACCAATTGTATGGTAATCTTTATTCGAAATCCCTCAATGATCACCGCTAGGACAGTAATGGTTTCTTACGGTCCTTCAGTGATCACCGCTTGAACGGTAATGCTTATTTACTAACTCTCAATGATCACCGCTAGGATGGCAATGCAAATTTACGGTCTCTCACTGATCACCGCTTGGACGATAACGCTTATTTACGGTCTCTCAATCATCTTCCCTATGATGGTAATGATTAATTACTCTCTCATTGATCACCGCTAGGATGATAACGCTTATTTACGGTCTCTCAATCATTTTCCTAAGATAGTAATGCTTATTTAGTTCCCTCAGTGATGATTATTTACTGTCTCTCATTAATCACAGCTAGGACGGTAATGCTATTTACGGTTCCTCAGTGATCATCGCTATGAATGTAATGCATATTCAAGGTCTCTCGTTGAACATCGATATGACAGTAATGATTATTTACGTGACTCAATGATCACCGCTATGACGGCAATGATCATATCCAGTTTCTCAGTGATCACTGCTAGGATGGTAATGATTTTTTACGGTCCCTTAATGTTCACCGCTAGAATGGTAATGAATATTAAGAGACCCTCAATTATCACCGCTAGGTCGGTAATGCTAATTACGGTCTCTCAATGATCTCCACTAAGATGGTATTGCTTATTTACGGTCTTTCAATTATTACCGCTAGGACGGTAATGCTTATTTTTGGTCCTCAGTGATCACCGCTTGGACGTAATGATTATTTACGGTCTCTCAATGATCATCGCGTGGACGGTAATAATCATTTACGGTCCCTCAGTGATTACCCTAAGGACGGCAATGATTATTTACTGTCTCTCAATGATCTCCGCTGGGATAATAATGCTTGTTTCCGATCCCTACATGATCACCTCTAAGATTGTAATGATTATTTACGGTTTCTCAATAATCACAGCTAGGACGGAAATTCTTATTTCCGGTCTCTCAATGATCACCGCTAAGACGGTAAAGATCATTTACGATCCCTCAATGATCGCCGTTAGGACGATGATAAAAATTAATGGTCTCTCAATAATAACCTCTAGGACGGTAATGATTATTTTCGTTCTCTCAATTATCACCGCTAGCACGGTAATTCTTATTTACGGTCTTTCAATGATGCTAGGAAGGTAATGATTATCTGCGATTTCTCAATGATCACCGCAAGGACGGTAATGCTTATATTCGGTCCCTCAATGATCACCGCTATGATGGTAATGAATATTTACTGTCTCTCTATAATCACCTCTAGGACGGTAATACATATTTACGGTCCCCCAATGATAACCGCTAGAATGGAAATAATTATTTACGGTCTCTTAGTGATCACCAAAAGGATGGTAATCTTTGTTTACAATCCCTCAGTGATCACCGCTAGGACAGCAATGATTACTTACGGTCCTTCAGTGATCACCGCTTGAACGGTATTGCTCATTTACTGTCCCTCAATGATCACCTCTAGGATGGCAATGCTAATTTACGGTCCCTCGATGATCACCGCTAGGACGTTAATGACTATTTACGGGGTATCAATGATCACCGCTGTTATGGTGATGAAAATTTACGGTTCCTCATTCATCACTGTTAGGACGGTAATGATTATTTACGGTCTCTTAATGATTATGGCTAGGATGGTAATGCTAATTTACGGTCCTTCAATGATCACAACTAAGACGGTAATGATTATTTACAGTCTCAATGATCACCGCCAGGACAGTAATTATTATTTACGATCTCTTAATGTTTACTCTAGGATTGTAATGCTTATGTACGGTCCTCAATGATCACCGCTGGGATGGTTATGCTTATTGCTGGTCCCTCAGTGATTACTGCTAGGATGGTAATGATCATTTACGGTCTCTCAATGATCACTGTTAAAATGATAATGATTATCACGGTCTCTCATTGATCACCGCTAGGACGGTAATGCTTATTTACGGTCTCTCAATGATCACTGCTAAGACGATAATTCTTATTTTCGGTCTCTCAATAATCACTACTAGGTCGGTAATTGTTATTTCCGGTCTATCAGTGATTACTGCTAAGACGATAACGCTTATTTAAAGTTTCTCAATGATCACCGCTAGAACGGTAATGAATATTCATCGTCATTTAATGATCACCGCTAGGAAGGTAATGCTATTTACGGTCCACCAATGATCACCGCTATAACGGTAATGCTTATTTATGGTCCCTTAATGATCACCGCTATAACGGTAATGATTATTTACTGTTCCTTATTGATCAATGCTAAAATGATAATGATTATTACGGTCTCTCATTGACCACCGCTAGGACGGTAATGTTTTTTACGGTCTCTCAATGATCACTGCTAAGACGATAATGCTTATTTTCTGTCTCTCAATGATCACTATGTAAGTAATGCTTATTCACGGTCTCTCGTTCTTCACCGCTAATCCGGTCATGATTAATTATATGACTCAATGATTCCCGGTATGATTATATTTCCGGTTTCTCAGTGATCACCACTAGGTCGGTAACGATTATTTACGGTCTCTCAGATATCACCAGTAGAACGGTATTGCTTATTTAAGGTCTCTCAGATATCAACGCTAGAACGGTAATGCTTATTTACGGTCTCTCAATGATCAGCGCTATGACGGTACTGATTTTGTACGACCTCTCAGTGATCACCGCTAGGATGGTAATTCTTATTTACGGTCTTTCAATGATCACTGCTGGGACGGTAATGATTATTCACGGTCCCTCAATGGTCATCGCTATGATAGTAAAGACTTTTACGTTCTCTCGTTCATCGCTGCTAGGATGGTAATGATTACTCACGCTCTCTCAATGATCACCGCTAGGACGATAATGTTTATTCATGGTCTCTCGTTGATCACCGCTAGGACGATAACGATTATTTACGTGAATTAACGAATACCGCTATAACAGCAATTATAATTTCTGGTCTCTAAGTGATCACCGCCAGAATGTTAATGCTTATTTAAGGCCTCTCACTGATCTCCGCTAGGATGGTAATGCATATTTACGGTCTCTCAATGATCACCGCTATGACAGCACTAATCCTTTACGGTCACTCAGTGATCAACGCTAAGATAGTAATGTTTATTTACGATCTCTCAATGATCGCTGCTAGGACGGTAATGATTATTTACGGTCCCTCAAGGATCACTGTTAGGACGGTAATGCTTAATTACGGTCTCTCAATGTTCACCGATAGGAAGTTAATGATTATTTATGGACTCCCAATGATCACCGCAAAGACGGTATTGCTTATTAACATTCATTCAATGATCACCGCTAGGACAGTAATAATTATTTTTCGGTCTCTCAGTGATCACCGCTAGGACGTTAATGTTTAGTAACGGTCCCTCAATGATCACCGCTAAGATTGTAATGATTACTTAAGGTCTCTCAGTGATCACTGCTAGGACGATAATGATAATTTACGGTCTCTCAATGATCACCGCTAGCATGGTAATGCTTATTTACGGTCTCTCAATGATCACCTCTTTAATGGTAATGATTATTAACTGTCCCTCAATTATCACCGAAACGATCGTAATAATTATCTAAGGTCTCTCAGTGATCACCGCTAGGATATTAATTCTTATTTACGGTCTCTTAGTGATCACCGCTAGGACGGCAATGATTATTTACGGTCTCTCTGTTATCACCGGTAGGACGGTAATGCCTATTTACTGTCTCTCAATGATCACGGCTAGGACAGTAATGATTATTCACTGTCCCTCAATGATCACTGTTAGAACGGTAATGCTATTTACTGTCTCTCAGTGATCACCGCTATGATGGCAATGCTAGTTTACTGTCCCTCGATGATCACCGCTAGGACGGTAATTCATATTTCCGGTCTCTCAAAGATCACCGATAGGTCGGTAATTCTTTTTTTAAGGTCTTTCAAAGATCACTGCTAAGACGGTAATGACTATTTACGGTCTCTCAATGATCACCGTTAGGACGGTAATACATATTTAGGGTCTCTCAATGATCACCGCTAGAATGGAACTAATTATTTACGGTCTCTCAATGATCACCAATAGGATGGTAATCTTTATTTACAGTTCCTCAATGGCCATCGCTAGAACGGTAATGCTTATCTACTCTCTCTCAGTAATCACAGTTACATTGGCAATGCTAATTTACGGTCCCAAAATGATATCTTCTAGGACGGTAATGAATATATAAGGTATCTTAATGATCACAGCTAGGAGGGTAATGCTTATTTACGGTCCGTCAATGATCACCACTTGGACGGCAATGATTATTGACGTGGTCTCCATAATCACCGTTAGGACGGTAATTATTATTTACGGTCTCTCAATGATTACCATAGGATGGTGATGTTTATTTACGGTCCTCAGTGATCACCGCTAGAATGGTTATGCTTGTTTCTGGTCCTTCAATAATTACAGCTAGGATGATAATGATCATTTGCAGTCTCTCAATAATCTCTCCTAGATTGGTATTGTATATTTGCGATCCCTCAATGATCACCGATAGGACTGTAATGATAATTTATGGTCTTTCAGTGATCAGCTCTAGGAATATAATACTAATTTACAGTCCATCACTGATGAACGCTAGGACGGTAATGATTATTTACGGTCTCTTAATGATCACTGTTAGAACGATAATGCTATTTACGGTCCCTCGGTGATCACCGCTAGGACGGTAATACTTATATGCAATCTCTCAATCATCACTGCTATGACGGTAATGATTATTCACGGTCTCTCATTGATCACGGCTACAATGGAAATGACTACTAACGGTCTGTCTATGATCACTTCTACGACGGTAATGATTATTTATGGCCCCTCAATGATCACCGTTAGGACGGTAATGGTTGTTTTCGGTCTCTCAGTGATCACCGCTAGGATGGTAATGATTATTTACGTTCTTTCAATCATCACCGCTAGGACGGAATTGATTATGTACGGTCTCTCATTGATCACTGCTAAGATGGTAATGCTAATTTACTGTCCCTCAATGATCACTGCTAAGATGGTAATGCTTATTTAGTTCCCTCAGTGATGAATGTAGGACGATAATGATCATTTACAGTCTCTCATTAATCACAGCTAGGACGGTAATGTTATTTACGGTTCCTCAGTGATCATCGCTATGACCGTAATGCATATTCAAGGTCTCTCGTTGAACATCGATGGGACAGTAATGATTACTTACGTGACTCAATGATCACCGCTATGACGGCAATGATCATATCCAGTTTCTCAGTGATCACCGCTAGGATGGTAATGATTATTTACGGTCTCTTAATGTTCACCGCTAGAACGGTAATAAATATTGAGACCCTCAATTATCACCGCTAGGTCGGTAATGCTAATTACGGTCTCTCAATGATCTCCGCTTAGATGGTAATGCTTATTTACGGTCTTTCAATTATTACCGCTAGAACGGTAATCTTGTTCACGGTCTCTCAGTGATCACCGATGGGACGGTAAAAGTTATTTACGGTCTCTCATTTATCACCGATTCGATGGAAATTATTATTTACGTAATCTCAATGATCACCGCTACGACGGTAATGGCTGTTTACGGTCTCTCAATGATCACGACTAGGATGGTTATGATTAATTATGGAGTCGCAGTGATCAACACTAAAACGGTAATGATAACTTTCGGTCCCCCATTGATCACCACTAGAACGGTAATGATTATCTATGGTCTCTTAATGATTAACATAGGATGGTAATGCTTATTTACTATCCTCAATGAACACCGCAAGGATGGTTATGCTTATTTTCAGGTCCCTCAGTGATCACCGCTTGGACGGTAAAGATTATTTAAGGTCTTTCAATGATCATCGCGTGGACGGTAATAATCATTTACGGTCCCTCAGTGATTACCCTAAGGACGGCAATGATTATTTATGGTCTCTCAATGATCTCCGCTAAGATGATAATGCTTGTTTCCGGTCCCTACATGATCACCTCTAGGACTGTAATAATTATTTACAGTTTCTCAATAATTACAGCTAGGACGGTATTTCTTATTTCCGGTCTCTCAATGATCACCGCTGAGACGGTAAAGATTATTTACGATCCCTCAATGATCGCCATTAGAACGATGATAATGATTAACGGTCTCTCATTATAAACCTCTAGGACGGTAATGATTATTTCCGTTCTCTCAATTATCACCGCTAGCACGGTAATTCTTATTAACGGTCTTTCGCTGATCACTGCTAGGAGGTAATGATTATTTGCGATCTCTCAAATATCACCGCAAGGACGGTAATGCTTATATGCGGTCCCTCAATGATCACCGCTATGATGGCAATGATTATTTACTGTCTCTCTATGATCACCTCTAGGACGGTAATACTTATTTACGGTCCCTCAATGATAACCGCTAGAATGGAAATAATTATTTGCGGTCTCTTAATGATCACCAAAAGGATTGTAATCTTTATTTACAATCCCTCAATGATCACCGATAAGACAGAAATGATTTCTTACGGTCCTTCAGTGATCACCGCTTGAACGGTATTGCTTATTTACTGTCTCTCAGTGATCACTGCTAGGACTTTAATGATTATTTACGGCCTCTTAATGTTTACTTTAGGATTGTAATGCTTATGTACGGTCCTCAATGATCACCGCTGAGATGGTTATGCTTACTTCTGGTCCCTCAATGATTACCGCTAGGATGGTAATGATCATTTACGGTCTCTCAATGATCACTGCTAGGTCGGTAATTATTATTTACGGTCTATCAATGATTACTGCTAAGACGATAATGCTATTAAGGTTTCTCAATGAACACCGCTAGAACGGTAGTGAAAATTCACCGTCCCTTAATGATCAGCGCTAGGACGGTAATGCTATTTACGGTCCTCCAATGAGCACCGCTATAACGGTAATGATTATTTATGGTCCCGTAATGATCACCGCTATAACGGTAATGATTATTTACAGTCACTCAATTATCACTGCTAAAATGATAATGATTTTTACGGTCTCTCATTGATCGCCGCTAGGACGGTAATTTTTTTAAGGTACCTAAATGATCACTGCTAAGACGATAGTGCTTATTTTCGGTCTCTCAATGATCACTGCTATGTAGGTAATGCTTATTCGCGGTCTCTCGTTCATCACCGCTAGTCCGGTCATGATTATTCACATGACTCAATGCTTACCGGTATGACGGCAATGATTATTTCCGGTTTCTCAGTGATCACCCCTGGGTCGGTAATGATTATTTACGGTCTCTCAGTTATCACCGGTAGAACGGTATTGCTTATTTAAGGTCTCTCAGATATCAACGCTAGAACGGTAATGCTTATTTACGGTCTCTCAATGATCAGCGCTATGACGGTACCGATTTCATACGACCTCTCTGTGATCACTGCTAGGATGGTAATGCTTATTTACAGTCTCTCAAAGATCACCGCTGAGGCGGTAATGATTATTCACGGTCCCTCAATGGTCATCACTATGATGGTAATAACTTTTTACTTTCTCTCGTTCATCACTGCTAGGACGGTATTGATTACTCACGCTCTCTCAATGATCACCGCTAGGACGATAATGTTTATTCACGGTCTCTCGTTGATCACCGCTTGGACGGTAATGATTATTAGCGTAAATCAATAATTACCGCTATCACAGCAATTATCATTTCCAGTTTCTCAGTGATCACCACAAGAACGATATTGATTAATTACTGTCTCTAAGTGATCACCGCTAGGATGTTAATGTTTATTTACGGCCTCTCAGTGATCTCTGCTAGGATGGTAATGCATATTTACGGTCTCTCAATGATCACCGCTATGACAGTACTAATCTTTTACGGTCACTCAGTGATCAACGCTAAGATAGTAATGTTTATTTACGATCTCTCAATGATCGCTGCTAAGACGGTAATGATTATTTACGGTCCCTCAAGGATCACTGTTAGGACGGTAATGCTTATTTACGGTCTCTCAATGTTCACCGCTTGGAAGGTAATGATTATTTACGGACTCCCAGTGATCACCGCAAAGACGGTATTGCTTATTAACATTCATTCCATGATCACCGCTCGGACAGTAATAATTATTTTTCGGTCTCTCAATGATCACCGCTAGGACGGCAATGTTTAGTAACGGTCCCTCAATGATCACCGCTACGATTGTAATGATTATTTAAGGTCTCTCAATGATCACTGCTAAGACGGTAATGATAATTTACGGTCTCTCAGTGATCACCGCTTTAACGGTAATGCTTAATTATGTTCTCTCAATGATCACCGCTTTGACGGTAATGATTATTAACGGTCTCTCAGTGATCACCGCTATGATATTAATGCTTATTTACGGTCTCTTAATGATCACCGCTAGGACGGCAATGATTATTTACGGTCTCTCTGTTATCACCGGTAGGACGGTAATGCCTATTTACTGTCTCTCAATGATCACGGCTAGGACAGTAATGATTATTCACTGTCCCTCAATGATCACCGCTAGGACGTTAATGCTATTTACGGTCACTCAATGACTACCGCTAGAACAGTAATGCTTAATTACGGTCTCTCAATTATCACCGTTAAAACGGTAATAATTATTCATGGTCCCTCAATGATCACCTCTAGGACGGTAATGCTATTTTACGGTCCCTCAACGATCACTGTTAAGACGGTAATGTGATTTACGGTCTCTCAATGTTCACCGCTAGAACGGTAATGATTATTTACGGTTTCTCAATTATAGCTGCGAGGACGGTAATTCTTATCTACGGTCCCTCAATGATCACCATTATGACGGTAATAATCATTCACTGTCACTCATTGATTACCACAAGAACGATAGCGCTTATTTACGTTCTCTCTGTCATCACCGTTATGACGGTAATAATCATTTACGGTCTCTCATTGATCACCGATAGGATGGTAATGCTTATTTACGGTCTTTCAATGATCACCACAAGGACGGTAATGATTATTTACGGAGTCTCAATGATCACTGCTATAACGGTAATGCTTATGTACGGTCCCTCAATGATCACTGCTAAAATGCTAATGATTATTACGGTCTCTCAATGATCACTACTAGGTCGGTAATTATTATTTACGGTCTCTCAGTGATCACTGTTGAGACGATAATGCTGATTTATAGTCTCTATGATCACTGCTAAAACGGTAATGAATATTCACCGTTCCTCAATGATCGCCGCTAGGACGGTAAAACTATTTACGTACCCTGAATGATCACCGCTAAAATTGTAATGATTATTACGGTCTCTCATTGATCACCGCTAGGACGGTCATGCTTATTTACGGTCTCTCAGTGATCCTTGCTAAGACGAAAATGCTTATTTACGGTCTCTCAATGATCACCGCTATGTAGGTAATGCTTATTCGCGGTCTCTCGTTAATCACCGCTAGGACTTTAATGATTATTTACTTGACTCATTGATTAACGCTATGACGGCAATGATTATTTCCGGTTTCTCAGTGATCACCGCTAGGTCGGGAATAATTATTTATGGTCTCTCAGTGATCACCGCTAGAACGGTAATGCTTATTTAAGGTCTCTCAGATATCAACGTTAGAACGGAAATGCTTATTTGCGGTCTCTCAATGATCACCGCTAGGACGGTAAAGCTTCTTTACGGTCTCTCAATGATCACCGCTAGGATGATAATGTTTATTTACTGTCTCTCATTGATCACCGGTATGACAGTACTGATTTTCTACAATCTCTCAGTGATCACCTTTAGGATAGTAATGCTTGTTTACGGTCTTTCAGTGATCACCGCTATGACGGTAATGATTTTTTACGTTCTCTCAATCATCACCACTAGGACGATAATGATTATTCACGGTCCCTCAATGATCACCGCTAAAACGGTAATGATATTTACGGTCCCTCAATGATCACCTCTAGGACGGTAATGTTTATTCACGGAGTCTCGTTGATCACCGCTAGGACAGTAATGATTATTTACGTGACTTAATGATTAACGCTATCACGGCAATGATTATTTCCGGTTTCTCAGTGATCACCTCTAGGATGGCAATGATTGTTTACGGTCTCTCAGTGATCACCACTAAGAAGACACTAATTATTTACGGTCTCTAAGTGATCACCGCCAAGATGGTAATGCTTGTTTACGATCTCTCAGTGATCACCGCTAGGGTAGTAATGTTTGTTTACGATCTCTCAGTGATCACTGCTAGGACGGTAATGATTATCAACGGTCTCTCAGAGATCAGTGCTAGGATGTTAATGCTTATTTACGGTCTCTCAATGACTACTGTTAGGACGATGTTGCTTAATTAAGGTTTCTCAGTGATCACCGCTAGGACGCTCATTATTTACGGTCTCTCAATGATGACCGCTCGGATTGTAATGCTTATTAAAGGTCTCTCCATGATCACCGCTAGGACGGTAATGTTATTTATGGCCCCTCATTGATCACCGCTAGGACGCTAATACTTATTTACGGTCTCTTAATGATCAACTCTAGGACGGTAATGATTTTTCACGGTCCCTCAATGATCACCGATAGGACGGTAAAGTTATTCATGGTCCCTCACTGATCACCGCTAGGACGCTAATGCTTAATAACGGTCTCTCAATGATCGCTGCTAGGACGGTAATGATCATTAACTGTCTCTCAAAGATCAACGCTAGAATAGTAATGCTCTTTTGCGGTCTCTCAATGGTTACCGCTAGGATGGTAATGATCATTTACATTATCTCAATGATAACCGCTAGAACACTAATGCTTATTTGCGGCCTCTCATTGATCACTGCTAGGACGGTAACGCTTATTTACGATCTCTCAATAATCACATCTAGGACTATAATGCTTATTTACGATCCCTCAATGATCACCGCTAGAATGGTAATGATTATTTGCGGTCCCTCAGTGATCACCGCTAGGACGGTAATCATTATTTACGGTCTCTCAATGATCACCGGTAGGACAGTAATGATTCTTAACGGTCTCTCTATGATCACCGCTAGGACGGTAATGATATTTACGATCTCTCAATGATCGCCGCTATGACGGTAATGCTCATTTCCTGTTTCTCAATGATCAATATTTTTTTCTTCGGCATGAGATGTGGTTGGAACCTGGAGAAGTGGCAGCGTTACTGTATGGTTATATGGAAGAATTCACGCGGGTGGTGTTGGCGAGGTGGCATACGTTGCTCAGGCCGCATACTCTACCTTGACAACGCGCCATTCTGTTTTGTTCAAGACAACTTGCCCATACGAGCAATGTTGTCAAGAAGTGGTTTTAGAAGCATCCACGCATTGTGCCACACCCTTCGATATCACCGCACTTCGGCTCAATCGAAAATGTGTGGACAGCTCTTGCCAGTGATGTCTGTCACCTCTAAGAAATCCTTAACACAGGTAATTGCTCATGTCCTGGCATGGGAAGGTACGAGAGATCTGGCTGGACAGGCAGACTGTGTGTGCATCCATGCCAGGTAGGTTAAACTCCGTCCTAGCAGCAGGGATTCCTACAAAAACTATTGATAGGATTAAAGGTGATATAACTTCTGGTGAAACATGTTTACTTTTCATATCAAGCAATTAACCAGCCAGGCACATGAACAGTCAACCCTTATGATATATCTAATACTCTGTGACCGCTAGCAGTCGGTAGAAACAATAGATACTATGTATTTACAGAGGGATGGAGTAGAGGTGAAAAACAAATCCAGAATATTAGGAAAGTGGACACAGCGGTAAGGAATGTGTTTAGGGTGGGAGACGATTTGCTCTAAATCATTGAGAATGGAGAACGTGAAGGCTTCAATCCCTCCGCCATCCGTATGGGAGGAATTCAACCATTCCCTACGGTGAACGTTGAAATCCCCGAGGCAGAGGATCTCGGCTTGCGGGTGAGAGGATTTCACAGTTCTTTGGCAGGAGTTTAGATAGTTTAAGAAGGATGATAGATTCGTAAAATTAAGAGAGCAATAGGCAAAACACAGGAAATGTGTGGAAGTAGGGAGACAGACCTTGAGCCACATAACATCAAAGTTTGGGGATTCAAGGTCCTTGAGGCATGCAACAGGTGTGTTAATGTTGGAATAAGCTCAAACACCACCTTTGATCCGGAATCGTGAGTGGAGATTATAGTTAGATATGAAAAAGGGACTGTTGAGAACATTATTGGACAACTGTGTCTCAGACAGATGTAAGATAATAGGAGAGGTGATAGACAGATGGTGTTCAACTGAGGAGAGGTTACTAGAGAGACATAGAATGTTGGTATAGTGAATAGAAAAAGAGGAAGGTTTAACAGAGAGGGAAAGGGGCCGGTAATACTACTGCCAGAGCCCTCCCTCTCATTGGTAGTAAAGTCAGGCTGAAACCCGGGGATTCTTAGCACTTCATGATGCCGGAGACTAGGGGCCATAGATTGAACGGACTCTGTCATAGTGATACAATAGAGGTGTTCCCTACACTTTTTCTTCTATTTATTAGTGATTAACTTTCTTCCACAAATAACGAAATGCACATATATCCTGAAGACTTAATACCGCATTCATCCACATCCTTTGGTTCCGCTCCTTCTCTCACTCGATCTCCACCATATGGTGACACAACTTCCTCAATAAGTTTAATGTCTCCAAGACCCAGTTTCTGCCCATCTCTCTATCGAAAATTCCTCACAACTTTCTTCTTACCTTTTACAGCTCTGTAATTCCACCTCTTGACTCAGTGAATATACTTGGTATCACTGTAACATCCACTCTTTCTTGGAAACCCCACAATACGGGAATAGCTAAGCCTGCCTTTAAGAAACTGGGTGTCCTGTTCAGATGTCGAAACTTCTTTTCTTCGGAACAGTTCTTCCTTTTATACAAGAGATTGATCCGTCCTTGTATGGTGTACTGCTCTCACATTTGGGGTGGCTCTAGCTCTGCGTCCTTATTTGACAAAGCTAAGTCGAAAGCGGTCCGACTTATAAACTGTCCTTGACTTACGCCGCAATGTTGGTTCACTTTCCCTCTTCTATAGGCATTAATCTGGCTTTTGCTTCCAAGAGCTGATTGCCTGAATGCCACCAACACTAGTTAGACCACGCAATACTCGACAAGCTGCTGCGTCACACGATTACTGTATAGCCGTTAGCAACTTAAGGGTGAGCCATTTTTTGATAACTGTTTCTTTCTGTACCCTTTGAAGCTTTGGAACTCTCTGCCATCCCAGTAACTATGACCTGGCACTAAAAAGAAAACGTTTTTTCACTCTCTTCAAAATTCTTCTTTTTTCTTTTCATTAACCTCTCTATATTTCATTTTAATTCCCATCCTTGATGGAGACTATTGCCCGTGACTGGAGCCTTCAACGTGAAAAAAGAATATGAAAGAAAAAAAAAGTAATGCAGATAAGTAGAACAGCAAGCCTAAATAAGTTTTATCTAAAGACAATGAAAAAGGCGAAGAATGGGATAGTTAAATCCTTGACGGCTCTCTTCAATAAGTCACTTGCTACGGGGAAATTTCCAGAGGAGTGGAAGCCTGCTAGTGTAACACCCATTTTCAAGAAAGGTAATAAATCACTACCAAGAGATAATCGTCCAATTGGCTTAACGTGTTTAGTTTGTAAACTTATGAAAACCATCATTCAGCATAAGGAAAAACGATTGATAGGACCACCACTTAATGAATGCCTCTCAGCATGGACGTAATTGCTCATGTCTGACAAATCTGCTTGATTCTTAAATGATGAAAGTAAAGCAGTTGATATCTTCTACCTAGATTTTCGAAAAGCATTCGATAAAGTTCCACATCTAAGGTTCCTAATTAAATCTGGCATATGTTACAGATGGGAATGTACTTTGGTGGATAGGCGATTGGCTAACCGGCCGTAAACGAAGAGTTTTGTTTAATGGTCAAGCCTCAGAATGGTTTAACGTAATAAGTGGTGTTCCACAAGGATCAGTCTCGGGACTGGTACTCTTCCTCACATATATATCAGTGATATTCATAATTGAATGCATTGTAAGATATCGAAATTCGTAGATGATAGTAAGCTGAGAAATGAATTTATAACAGAAATTGAGCATTTTCAGCTTCAAACTAACATAAACAAACTGATGGACGAGGCTTACAAGCGGCAAACTAATTCTAATATTGATAAGTGCAAAGTTTTACATATTGGTTGTAAAAACGAAAAGGCAGGCTACAGTATAAATTCTTTGAATTACAAAGGATAGATCAGGAAGAAGACTTAGATGTAATAATCTCTGATGACATGAAGCCAAGTCAGCAGCGCACAAGTCCGGTTACAAGGCGAACACAATTCTTGGATTCAGGGTAAGGTAAAGAGTTCAGATCTAGGGAAATTCTACTTACTCTTCACAAGTCATTGGTGAATATTGCATTCACTTTGAGTCGCTCTACTGAAAAAAAAAAAGGCATAGATAGAATGGAAAGGATACTCAGACGAGCTACCGAGATGATTCCCCGACTGAAAAACGAATTCTATGAAAGCTGACTAAACGACTTAAATCTATTAGTTTAGAAAAGAAGTTAAGAAATGATCGAATACAGGCATTCAAAATTATGAAAGGTTTCGATAATCTCGATCTAATGAGGTTCTTGGGAACAGATTTGTCTTATTCTACTCGTAGTAATGGTTTCAGACTTGTGGGAAAACGTTTTATCCCAAATGAAGCGAAACACTTTTCATTCAACAGGATTGTTGACATATGGAATGATTTACCAATCTGAGCGGTTGAAAGTAGTCCTTTAGAAACGTTAAAGATTACACTTGGATAAAGATTTCGTTTCAGCTCCACGATTGACCTTAGAATCAGAAACCAATTTCTGCTCTCTCTCTCTCTCTCTCTCTCTCTCTCTCTCTCTCTCTCTCTCTCTCTCTC
>JAYMFT010402799.1:0-18791 GCA_038088735.1 Panulirus argus | reverse complement strand
TATATATATATATATATATATATATATATATATATATATATATATATACGTGGCATATGTATCTGTAAGGCTTGATTTTGCTAGTGATATCTTAGATATATAATTGTTTGTTCATATATGTATATACATATGTGCATGCGTGTGTGTGTGTGTGTGTGAGTGTGTGTGTGTGTGAGTGTGTGTGTGTGTGGTTATATGTCATAGAGTGTGTGACATCAAAGGTCACCGTCCGTTAGGGCAATGATGGGTATTTGTGAGAGTATAGCATGGTCTTGCATGGGCCTTGAATGCAACGGATGGGAAAGAGGTGAGGAAGTGGTGGGAATATTAAGAATAAAAAGCCACTTGTGACACTGTCAGAGAGCGGTGTTGTAGTGATCGAGGTATCAGACGGCAGGTCAGGGTGTGCTGAGATGGTTGGTTCGGCCGTATAGAGAGGATGAGCGAAGAGAGATTGAAGAAGAGGATCTTCGTGTCGAGAAATGGAAGGACCAAAGGGAAAGGGAGAAAACCGAGGTAGATATTGAAAGATGGAGTAAATCAAGGCTCTGAGGTATCGGGGCCGGAACATAAGGCTCTGAGGTATCGGGGCTGGAACATAAGGCTCTGAGGTATCGGGGCTGGAACATAAGGCTCTGAGGTATCGGGGCTGGAGCATAAGGCTCTGAGGTATCGGGGCTGGAACGTAAGGCTCTGATGTATCGGTGCCGGAGCATAAGGTTCTGGGGTATCATAGCCGGAGTATAAGGCTTTGGGGTATCGGGGCCAGAACATTCAGAAAGAGAGGAGTGCACTGGATGGAACAAATGGCAGGGTTTCCTATATGGGGATCAACGTGCTGTAAATGTGATGAACCAGAGCCTATGAGGCGGTCAAGGTGTAGTCTGTTTGAATCTATTGAGACTGAATGTTTGGAGAAATGAGGCCATGTTTTCCTTGTTCCTGACGCTGCCAGGTATAGGTGAGAAACGCATTTAGGTTGACAAAAAAGATATACATATGAATGTTATGTATGAATGCACCCTTATTATGATCATTTTTATAGTAAGTGTAACTATGTGTTTGTGTTTTCTCATATATAGAACTGTCATGGATTAATTGATGTTATTACCAGAGAATGAAAAAACCCTGTTAAAGTAAGTCATATAACTGTTGTAATCAACTGAACCTCTGGGTCGTGTTACGTTATGGTAATTATCATCACTAATTATTATTATTGTCAAAGGCTAATTATTTCTGCACAAATGACATTGCCTTTTCATTAGTTGAATATAATTTTCATCTCTTTTTGAGTTTCCAGGATGCATTGTACATTATGTATTTCAATGTATGGAGTAAATGCTTTTAGATTCCTTCACTGGTGTAGTCAGTGTTACATGCAAGCACTTTTGGAATTTCGACTCTCTGTACGTTATATTTAGAGGGCACTTATGACCTTCTAAAGTAGAGCAAAGGACAGGAGCAGCCGGGCCATAGTACTGGGAGACTGTACTGATGTGTGGTGAGATACTGGTGACTCTACTGGTGTTTAGCGAGGTACTGGTGACTCTACTGGGGTTTGGTGAGGAACTGGTGACTCTGCTGGGTTTTGGTGAGGTACTGGTGACTTTACTGGCGTTTGGTGAGGTACTGGTGACTCTGTTGGGGTTTGGTGAGGTACTGGTGACTCTACTGGTGTTTGGTGAGGTATTGGTGACTCTACTGGTGTTTGGTGAGGTACTGGTGACTCTACTGGTGTTTGGTGAGGTACTGGTGACTGTGCTGGTGTGTAATGAAGTGCAGGAGACTCTGATGGTGTTTGATGAGGTACTGATGACTCTATTGGTGTATGGTGAGGTACTGGAGACTCTACTGGTGTGTGGTGAGTACTGGTTCATGATGAGGTACTGCTTTATGGAGAGGTATTGGCTTATATTGAGTTCCTGGTGTATGGTGAGGTACTGGGTGACTCTACTGGTGTGACGTAGGCTGGTAGGAACTATCCCAGTGTGAACTAGGAGTACTGGGAGAAGGAAGAACATGGTCGGTGTGTGAAGCAGGTACTCCATAGAAGGTGTGGGCGTTGGCTCGACCTTCTATTCTAGGGGCACATAATGGCGTTGCTCACCTCAAGAATACCAAACATCTTGACCTTTATCATCTGGCGTTGATGTAGATGACATTTGTTCGTCCTAAAAGGATGGTCTCGTAGCAGGGAAGTGGGTAAGGCGGATGTAGACCACAGTTCCTTAACTGGGATGTAGTTAGTTACTGTTAGTAAGGGTGTGACATAGCTATGTAATTACAGCCTCAGCAGTTTTGGATGGGTGGTTATAGCCAGGGAATTGTGAAATATCTTGGTAATCCTAAGGACGGCTCTAATATAGCTAGTTGATTGTATTATATCCCAAAAGTAATACCAGTGCTTATTAGATTCTACATGGCAGGGATACATTAAGGTTAAAGTCTACACCACAGTTAATTTTATATAGGATACTGTAGGACCACAGTTGCGTCTGCTTAGGACACTGTAGGAGTGACTGCAACACAGGCGTCGGGAATGTTTGCAGGAGGTCATATGCAGCACCTCCAACTTGTACATAATCCAGGCTTATGCATTTTGTGGTAGATGTTCCTGTGAATAATGCAGTGCACAAAATTCTTCATTTCTATTCACGTGTATGTAAATATATAAACACACACACACACACACATACAGGTGTATTTTTTTTTCATTTCTTTTTTATAGGTGTTGATGCTCTATGCAATCAGCAATGTCTTGAATCATTTAAAATGTCCAGGTTCACGTAAAGGCATTGATTTTAAAAGCAACATGTCTCGCGACACATAATGCTATCTAAACTGGATTGGTACACGTAAAGCAGTAGGTCATAATCCTGGCTTGGCACGCCCTCTGCCAAAAGCTGGGTCAACTCTTGCTTTGTCAAAGGAGCATGTCTGGCGTTGGCGGAACACACGCGACCTCATCATATTTTTCCTTTGGTCCCCCCACTATCTCGTGGAATGTTTATTTACAATTGTGCTTCCATGGCTTTGAAAAACGAGTCTAACTTTAGTCAGTCGAGGCTCTTGGGTTACGCCAACGCCATCTGTGCTCGCCAGCGAGCCCCAGTCTGGGATGTCGCAAAGCATGAAGGTGATTGTTAGGACAGAGATCACCTTAATATCTACTCATTCTTCGTCTCATTTAAACTCCTTTTTTTTCCTTTGAGTGATAATCACCTCGCTGAACCAGAGATGGGCTAAGAATAGTGAGGCAGTGTGTATAAAAGTAGATATATACATGTAGTTCCGATGCTATTATGCCTCTTCCACCAATTAGGGCTGAGCTTACGATCCCTCCACCAATGGGGGTTGAGTATACCATCTCACCACCAATGGGAGTTAAGCTTACAACCCCTCACGCCAATGGGGGTTGAACTTACAATCACTACACGAATAAAGGTTAAGCCTGCGTCCTGCCATCAATAAAGGCTGAGCTTACAGTCCCCCATCAATGAGGGCTGAGCTAACAATCGCCCAACAGTGGGGGCTGAGCTTACAATCCCTTCCACAATGAAAGCTGCGCTTACGATCCCCCCCATCAGTGAGGGCTGAGCGTACAATCCCTCCATCAGTGAGGGCTGAGCAATTCTGAACAATGTTACCCCTTTAGGGAGGCTTGACAGCCTCTGATATCGGTCAAGTAGATGCGCGTCCACCCAGGCAGCTTAAGCTCAGACATGCTCGTCAGGTTAGCTTAGATTCGGTAATGCATCCGTCGAAGCAACATAAATTCAGTAACACAGCTGCCGGAGTAGTTTGAATTTGATAATACATCCGTCGATCTAGAATAGATTCAGTAGTACATCAGTAGTACATCCGTCGAACCTGAATAGATTCAGTGATACATCCGTCGATCTAGAATAGATTCAGTGATACATCCAACGAGATAGCACAGATTTAGTAATACATCCATCGATCCAGAACAGATCCAGTAATACATCAGTCGAGATAGCAGAGATTCAGCAATACATCCGTCAAGTTAGTTTACAGTCATTAACACGTCTGTCGGGGTGCCTTTGACCCGTGAGTATGGGCCTTCGGGGCCAAGGTACGTAGTAAGGAAGGGGCGGTCAAAAACTTTTGTAAATAAGATGTAACAAAATAAGTGGCGAACTATTTTTTATTTTTTTTTTGTTTCTACTCTTTTCACTGTCCTCTCCGCTGACCCAAGTGTACTTGTTTCATTTATCCTTCAAGATCGAGATGAGAGTCTTCCAGAGGCCTTCTGGCTTCTGGTGAAATCAGATAGCCTTTGTTGTAGTCTCTAATCTCCTTAACCTATTCAAAAAGCAGCGGCCTTGGGCCCTGTAGTCGAGACTTCAAGATTCGTTGGAGATGATAACCAACTGGGGTCAGGTCTGGGCTGTGAGGAGGGGAGGTTCAGTAACTGGGAACCACGATCACAAATAGCAGCTTGTACAAGACGTGGTCTTGTGGACCGGCGTACCGCCATGGACTAGCAACACAGCCGGTTGTAAATGCTATGTACACTCTCCCAAAAAAGTATCTGCCCCCCGGGCCTGAAGTTTCTAATAATCTACAACTCGCCGACCGAGAATAACACTTGACTTTGCTGCCACCCAGTTGTGATTTTGCGGCATCGAAGTCAACTCTTAATCTCGGTCGGCCTGCTGTAGATTACTAGAAACTTTACACCCCAGGGGTCAGATACTTTTTTGGGAGACTGTACATGTAGAACATGTAGAACAGTTCTTTTGTTTATACCCTGAATATCACGCGTTCTTGTATTCAGTATGCAGATGAAGTATCTTGCGCCGTCCCGACATATCGACTCTACTGATGATTATTTGATCAAAAAGAAAACATTCTCTTACTAAGTCTGCACTACGTTCTGACCGCTCCTCGTAGCTTAGAATTTTAGCACATATGTTTGTCGATATTTCGTGAGCTCTGTAGTATGTCCCTCGAGATATGTCAAACTCTGTAATATGATTCGTCGACGTATCGTAAGCTTTGTCGTAAGCTCTGTAATATGTCGAGGTTATGTGTTGCTCTGTAAAATGTTCGTTGAAGAGTCTTATGTTCACGAACAAGTTCCAGTGCTAGGTAAAGAGTTGAGATAAAGAATTTGCTGGTAGTCTGCTCAGAAATGACGTGTACCCACTCAAGCAAATTCTGTGAATGTATCTCTTAAAAGAATTCAGTTCGCAGTGCCCGAGGGTCGATTTTCCCACTGGAAGACGAAGTTTGAGAGACGTTAAGTGTAAGAGAAAAGAACGTAGATTTTTGCATATCAAACCCTGCTTTGAAATTGAAGATATCTTTCTTTCCCAGTGCATCATTTAGATTCATTACTTGATTTGCCTGTCTGTTCCTAGCTGTAAGAAAAGACCCTGAAATATATGTGTCATGAAATGTGAATGTTGTCTGTAATTTTCCCCTCCACACATGATTCTTGACAGTTCCCGGGTAAGTTGTAAATATATAATTCCCCACCTCACAGACTCCCACAGAAGTACCAACCCGTAAGGGAGTGTGTGTGTGTGTGTGTGTGTGTGTGTGTGTGTGTGTGTGTGCGTGTATGTGTGTGTGTGTGTTACCCCTTTTTTTAGCTAAGTTACGATATGATTTTGTGTGACAAATTCGGTCATATTCTTTTTTCTTTTGTCTTTTTTACCACTGCAGCGCTGATCCTGAGGGGTAGGTGTGTCCTGAGGGGGCGTGGCATCACCCACTCTGGCACTTGGTGACCCACAGGGAGGGGGGGGGGGAGGGTGTGCGTGCCCTGAGCTGGGTGACCCCACCCCACCCCCCTCCCTGCTGGGCGACCTCTGTACCAGCTGGCACCAGTGGTGGGTGATCCGGCCAAAAAAAAAGAAAAAATTAGACAAAACCTCCACCTTGGGCCGCCCATCGTTTTTTGGGGGTGGGGCCCCAAATGGGTCGTCCAATGGTGGGTGGTCTGAGTGCATGAAAGCACCGCCCGCCCGCCCCCCCTCTCTGCCTCCAGTGTAGCCTTGCATGCGCGCCTTTTTGGGCTGAAACAACGTGGCTCACAACCTTCTCTGAATCCTCTCCTTTTTTCTCTCTCCTCCTTCACTCGAGCTTCAGTTCACTCACTCCTTCAGCAAAGGCGAGAGACAGACGACCCTCGAGCACGGTGGCACGACCCCCCCTTTGGATGTGACAAAACATACAAGAGGGACGTACCGAAGCGCTCAAGTTGTTATGTAGTCGACCACTACAGAGTCATCGAGAACCCATAGTGTTCTTCTTCTGTTCTTTCAGAACAGTGGTGGTAGGCCCCCCTCGGCCTCTCTAGAGCAATAACTTAGAACTGAATGTTCATTTGCCAGAGCGTTGTTTGAGTCCGGCCAGCCCCATAGCTGAGAGTTCCTCTTCATTTTGCAAATCTAGAAATGAAATATTTTCATTATTTTTTTTTTTATGTATCACTTGTTGCTTACCCTAGTGTCTGGAGGGGGGGCGGGCGGGGGGTGACTGGGGTGTCGATTACCACCATGGCAATTCCCAAGAGGGTGGGGTGACCTGGTGGCCTCTCCCAAAGTGGTCATGCCTGAGGGTGTGGGGTGACCTGGTGACCTGTCCCAAATGAGCCATGCCTGGGATGGTGGGGTGACCTGGTGACCTCTCCCAACACAGGCATGCCTGGGCGGGGTGGGGTGACCCGGTGACCTCTCCCACCACAGCCACAGGGCGCATGCTGACCCCACTGCCACCGGTCAGTCTCCCACACGTCCGGCACGCGGACGGCACCCTCCCCCCCCCCCTCTCCCCCCCTCCAGTCCAAGCCGATTCCTCCCCTCCCCACCACCACCACCCCCGCCTACAGAGAATGCTCCCACGTCCCGTCAGTATACGTATATTTACTCCCATGCATAACCCACTCCATGACGGGTTTTTTTTTTTTTTCTCCCCTCCAAAACACACACACTGTGATGATTTTTTTTCTCCAGATTTGGAGATCGTAATTATAGGAACCAAGATGGTCTCCCATCTAGACATATTTTTTCTTTTTTCTACTTATCTCTGCACTGATTTTGGATCTTATAGCTAACAAGTAGTTCTGGATTTTATGAGTAATATATATATATATATTTTTTTTTTTTACCCCCCTATATTGATCGGCCTGTCCTATCATCACACGGTGATAGAATATTACTCATTAGGATAACAGCTGCCTGAGCATATTGACAGAATCCTTCCTCACAATGTATTGATGTACTTCCCTCTCTTTTATCTCTCTCTTTTTCTCCTTCCTTCTCTCTCTTTTTATACATATATAAATTGATGATTAATTAACGATGTGGCATGTGGATAATGTGGCAACCCCTTTTTTTAAATAATGTTGTGTTCAATATTGTATCGTTCATTGTGTGACTTTCTCCTTATGGGCACGAACAATTCTTACAACACACCCCCACTTCCTTTAACTAGTCTTTACACACTTCTAACTATATATATATATATATATATATATATATATATATATATATATATATATATATAATTATTTTCTAATTGCCAGTTTCATGACCCACTAGCATTCTATCAGACTTCTGGCCCCGCCCACAAAGGCCCATGGACCGCTGCAATTGGCTGACATCTATAGAAAACGAACATTTGCTCCTCCTCCTTTTCAAATATTAGCCAGTCAAATGAAAATACGTCACGCTTGTGGGCGGGATCAGACTTTCGACCAATACTAAGTCAGTTCTTCTGCATCTTATTTTTAACAACGGTTAAAATTTGCAAGTTCGTTTCAGTATTGCAATAAGATTGATGGTAGTTTTAGATATCCTTTGTCTCTTGCACAATATATATTTTTTTCCTCTCTGAAACACTTCTCGTTTTCTTTATCATATTGTAAATAATATAACCTATTTCAAGTCAAAATCTTGTCTTTAAACGTATCATAAAGTTTAATTCCCTGCAATTAAAAATTCATGTAAATAAGATAAAATCTCCAACAGTTAATTATATTCTATACTAAATCAGTTAGTTTTCTGTAGGTATTGTGATTCATGACATATCTTTAATATATGGCGAGAAACAACCTGTTACTTCCTCTTTTTCTCAGAGACTGAGACATGGTTGCCAACACTCTCATAGCTGTCACTCTTTGACATCACTACCTGACACCTACACACCTGATGCTTTTCCGACAACACACCTGACACTGACGCAACACCTGACACTGTCCGAGTCCACACCTGATACTTAACACCACACTTGACGCAGTCCGAGCACACACCTGACACTGACGTAACACCTGACACTGTCCGAGCCCACACCTAACTCTCCAGCACTACACCTGACACTGACATCCACATCTGACACAACACCTGCCACTGTGCCTCGCCACACCTGAACCTGTCTTGATACCAAATCCCACACTGCCTGATACTCTAACGTCTCGCCATCTTTCTCCATCACAGCATCACTCACCAACACCACCAGACACTTCTCCAACACCCACCAACAGACGCATCACCACCACTAGCCAACGCCACCAGTTGCTTCACCACCATTCACCAACAGACGCTTCACCACTACTCACCAACACCACCAGACACTTCACCACCACTCACCAACAAAAGCTTCGTCAACACCCTCCAACAGACACTTCACCACCACTCGCCAACACCACAAGTCACTTGAACTTAGGCCACCTTTCACCTTCCGGCTACACCTGACCTTTCACTCCGTCCCCATCGGCCGGAACGCCAACTGTTCTCACCTCTTCCTCATTCCTCTCCTTGTCTCTCATTCATCATCATGCCCCTCATTTCCCTCATCTGGCTCCCTCACTCTCACCTCACTAAACTCCCTCATCCTCACACTTCGTCTTCTCTCTCTCATCATCCCACTCTCTCTCCCTACTCTCTCCCTCACTCTCTCCCTCACTCATTCCCTCACTCTTTCCCTCACTCTTTCCCTCACTCTCTCCCTCACTCCCTCCATCACTCATTCCCACACTCATTCCCTCATTCCCTCCCTCACTTGCTTCCTCGCTCCCTCCCTCCCCCACTCTCTCCCTCACTTGCTTCCTCGCTCTCTCCCTCACTCCCTCCCTCACTCCCTCTCTTCCTCACCCGTTCCTTCCTTCCCCACTTCGCTAAACACCTCTCCATTCAACTGTACCGAGACCCAACATATTTCTTGCAGAACCAAAAAAAAAAAAGAAAAAAATATATATGATTCAGTCATCTTAACTCACTCCTCCCGGCGGCTACAGAGAAATATTACATGTACACCCCAGTGTACTGAATAGATTACATATATTACGTACGCCAGAAGATAGATGCACAGTCGCGAGGATTTAAAGATTAATATTTTGGTTTTGTTAGAGAAGGATATTTTTCCTTATTTTTTTTTTTCTTGCGTCAGAATTTCATTTCATCTGTGGCTGACCTGACTGACCTTTTCTCTCCCCCACCCCCTCCCTCCCCCTCTCCCTTGGGCGACCCTCGACCCCGACTCTCAGCACAGGTGACCCGCTCACCGGGTCACAGTACTGGAACGATGGAGACGCGGATATGAATCAATAACGTCATTCAGAAATCTTGAAAAATTATACTTTAAAAGTATTTTGCGGTCATTTCAGGGCCACAAAAAAGTTGCGAAAAGTATTATTCGTGATAAAGTTTCGAGAGAGTTGTGAGTTTTGGCTTCAGTTTATATTCGAAGACAGAACATAAAGTCGAATCAGTTTGTTCACTGGTTCGAATCTGATTCACTGAAGCGCTTCGAGAACCGTCACTATATCCGTTCGAACCATTCGAACCTTTAGTACGAGACGTCTGTGAATCCCACAGCATGAAATCCTGTTCATCATCATTTAATGGCTTTT
The DNA here is from genome assembly GCA_038088735.1 of Panulirus argus. NCBI lineage: Eukaryota > Metazoa > Arthropoda > Malacostraca > Decapoda > Palinuridae > Panulirus > Panulirus argus. Next base: position 8,911 of record JAYMFT010402799.1, on the reverse strand, counting down.
GCGTTCAAGTATACGAACTAGCCTCCAGCCCGATCGCTAACAACCGTATGACTAATTTAGAATCAAGCGAATCTCCGAAACGGTTCAAATGAGTCTTCACTCCTCCCCCTTCAGAAACGAGACTGAGTCACCCGTTTCGATTCCTGCTTCGTCCTCAAGAGTCGAAAAAACCATTTCCCGGGGAGGTCCTCAGGCTTTGGCATAGCGAGCCACCATCACCCGATGTCGCCCCCGAGTCGCTGCCCCTCTGAGCAATTTTGACTGAGGGCGCCATAACTAGCTCTGTCATTGGCCCCTTTCTCTCCCCCACGTGCCATTACTAAGAGCGATTGATTCCCTCCCCCCCCCCACCTCAACCCTCATCTAAATCTCACACTGACAGCGTCTTCACCCTCCCCCATCCTCTCCCCGGGCAAGAAATATATTGGGGATGGAAAGCATCACTCCCCAAAAGACAGACGACAGTCCTGTTCTTGGAAATAGATTCCAGTCAAGTTTCCAGTCCTCGGGTTGAATTTGACACCATTTTTTCAACTCTCTCTCTCTCTCTCTCTCTCTCTCTCTCTCTCTCTCTCTCTCTCTCTCTCTCTTTTACAAATTTCCCAGACCATATTACTTTTTACTATGTATCCTGACATTAATATCAAGCACTTATATCCTCATATATCATTTAATTCTGCTGATATTTGATATCATTTGATCCCTTTCTCCTGGTACCGTCTCTTGCCAGAGTCTCTCAGTCGGACCGTCTCTTGGCACTGTCACTCCCTCTCCCATCTCTTCTGGCACTCTGTCCCCACGTGCCATCTCTTCTGGCAGTCGTGGAATAGCATCCCTGAATCAATCCCCTGACACGGTCACATATGACAGTCCTCTCCTACCATCCCCCCTGATATTTCCCCCGATACCTTCCCCGGCATCCCCAGACACCACAAACATACACACACATACACACGCACACACACACACACTCACACACACGCACACACACACACACACACACACGCACACACACACATGCACACACCCCATAGAACTTGCCCAGAGCCTATGGAGCACTCCTGACCCTCTCGCAAACATGTTTAATCCCCTTGATCTCACTCCTCGGGGCCGCCTCTACTCACAGATTTCTTTTTCCATCGTGGAACTCTTTTCTCCTCACTCCTTCTTGTGCCCCTGCCGTACCTCCTCCTCCCTTCCCCTCCTCCCCATCACACACACATCGCTCCTCCACACCACAAGCGTCACCACTACACAAAAAAAAGACCACGTCATCAACCACTACATAAAACCACGCGTGATGGGGGTCCCACGGTGGTCCTCCACACCAGACGCTGACTACGCCATCGGCATTTACACGAAGCATCTCTCTCTCTCTCATTCTCTCTCTCATCCTCCCTCTCATCCTCTCTCACTCTATCCTGGCCCTTTTGCCCTCCCCCCCCCCACCGAGTCCTCTCCCCGGCCCCCTGCTGACGCCCTGCTGCCTTACCAGGAACCTGCTCCTGCCTGACGGCGTCCCGGCCGAGCGCCAGAGGGCCAAGTTCATCGTGAGGGTGTACCGAGCGGACGGCTTGCCCAAGATCAACTCCTCCATCATGGCCAACGTCAAGAAGGCCTTCACGGGCGATTCCAGGGACCTGGTGGATCCTTACGTCCAGGTCTCCTTCGCAGGACTCTCGGTGAGTGTGCCCATCCTTCGCAGGGGGTGGGGGGTGGAGTGGTTCCAGTGGGTGTGTGGATCCTTCACAGGGCTTCCAGTGAGTGTCCTTTTCCCTCGAAATGCTGTCCATGAGTGATTGGATCCTTTGCAATGATTCCAGTGAGTGTGTGGATCAGCGTGTGGATCACTGTGTGGATCAGTGAGTGTGTGTGTGTGTTGCTCATTGGCTCTATGTCCTTGTGGCTCAACTACTTCGGACGATGCCACTGGCGTTTTAAGGTCGGCCTTGGAAGTCGGCCCTCTGCCGAGTTCGAAGGTGTAAAGCCTCAGTCCTTCGAGTGTATGGTGGACTGGTTGCCTTGGACATGGTGACAGTAAAGTGAACTGGTTGCCTTGGACAGGTCGAGTGCGTGTGATTGATTAATTGATTCCCGAGGTCAATTACATGTCGAGTGCATTGCGTAATTGATACACCGATGGCATGTTCTCGTTAAAGCAATTATTGGTTTATTTATGGGGACAGGCGTATCTCCCATGTGCAAATATTCCAATGCAATTGTTTAACATTTGTTTTGCATTCAGAAGTTACGACACAGATTCCAAGTATCCTTCTGTGCCACTGTGTGGTGTGGACATAGATAGCTGGTGATGAGTTCATAGAAAACGTATCCTGGGGATGTTCATCACGAAAGTTTTAAAAACTTAAAAAACGAAAAAAATCCGGATTTTTTTCCGGGTGAAAAGACTTTCAAATAAACATTCGCCAAGAACAAACTGGATTCACGAGGCGCTGTAATCCCTTCAAAACACTTGAGACTCAAAGGGAAAAAAAGACTGAACGACAAAAATAAAAAAAAAAATAGTCGAAAAATTCTTCAAAAGAACATGTGCCGCTCCGGTAAATAAAAACAGAATCCTCAAAAAAAAAAAAAATAGTCAACATGGGATTCAGAAACGTCAGAGCTGATAGAATTTTTGACATTTATCTGAAAGGAAAATAAAAATGGGACAAAATATTTACCTGTGCTTGGCAAAAAAACCCATTTGCCAGTTAGAGCTAGCTTGATGCAGAGAGACAAAATCCATTTGCGTAATTTCCCCAGGGACTCGTGTGGGGTTAATTCTTTTTTTTCTCTCTCTCTCACCCCGTGTCATCTTTTAATAGACGGATCGAGTGAGCGTACAACGCGCGTATGGGATTTGTTCTTTGTTATAATATTTCAAGAACAAGATCTAATGTGTATTGAACAATAACTTTACTCAGTTCTCATTTCCATCAAAATCTAATGTGTTTAGAACAGCCCACACTACCTGTTCTCATTTCCATCTATCTATACTCTATCTCCCCTCACACACCCCTCACACACACACACCACTCTCTCTCTCTCTCTCTCCCCTCACACCTCACCGTCTCTCTTCCTCCCCTCACACACACACACACACACTCACTATTCCTCACCTGGCTTCACAGAATCTCATTACGAGAGGCAATACGTTGCCTCGCCCTCCCCCCCTCCCCCCTGTCTCTCACGCACAGACCCACCCGTGCGTTAGATTGTTTTCCAGTGCTTACAACACCCACAGGAGGAACGGAAACACTCACAGGAAGACAAGAAACACAAACACGCTAACAGAAGGAACGGAAGCGCCAACGGAAGGAAGAACACTCAGAAGGAACAAAAATACTCACAGAAGGAGAAGAGAATCCTCAACGAGGGAACAGAATGACTCACAGAGGAGACAAAAGTACTCACAAAATGGACAGAGGCATTCACACACACACACACACACACACACACACACACACACACACACACACAAGTAGGAAGTGGTGCTAAACTTACAGACCAGTCCTTCTGACGCGAGTGATCTGTGAGGTACTGGAAAAGCTAATCAGAAAGCGAATGACGTCTAATTGCAAATGAGTAACTGCCTAAGGATGAGACAACATGAATTCAGTAGAAGGAGGACATGTGGAACAAACGCCTTAGACTTCTAGTGAGAGACTGAGTTCAGTCTTAGACAGTCAGGAGAGAGGATTTTATGTACCTGGACTGCCTGAAAGCATTTGACACGAAGCACATAGGAGGCTGGTAAAAAAAAAAAAAGAAGAAAGAGCTGGATTTCCTGGAGAGACTAAGAGGGGGGGGGGAGGGGGGGAAAATCATGAGATGGAATTGGAAATTACCTTTAAGGACACAAAGAACTCACGTCAGAGAAGCCATCTCCATCTTGGTTGTGGGTCACTAGTGGCGTGAAGCAGGGTTTATACCCTGAGACCGTTGCTCCTCTTGAAGTGATGTGCCAAGATTGGACTCATACTTCAGTGTGTTTGCGGATGATGCCTTGGCGATGAAGGAAGTAAAGGCCTCGAATATTAGGATGCTTTGCAGTACTTCAGAAAGTAAACAGCGGCCTCCCGTGGCTCCTACAGTGCCGACGCTAGCGTGGGAGGACTACATAGCCAACCGCAACACACTCGGTGGGGAGTAAACAGCAGCCTCCCCTAAACATCAAGAATAACGTGGGAGAAAAAAAAAAAAGAGACCTTCATCGCAAGAGGACCCGGAACATGGAGGGGTGGGGGATGGGGGAGGGTGTGTATAAACAAGCCTATCCCACACCTCTTAAAAGGTCGAGATTGGCATCATTTTTCAAGAGAGGAGAAACTCTCACTGTAACGGAGGGAGGATGGGGCAAGGTGAGGAGGGAGAGGGTGGAAAGAAAAGGAAAAAAAACGTAATCTTTGTTCATGTCCCGCTTGGCGGATATTACCCAGAACAAACCTCTCAGAACACGCGTTCTTTTTTTGGTTCCCCTTCTTTCCCACCTCCTCACCCACCCCTCACCCCACCCCCCACTCCCTCCTTTGGACAAGAGCACGGAGCCTTTGGCCTTATTCACATCCACCTCCGGATGTAAATACCACAACGCTGTGTGAGAGCTTTTGTCTGCTATTTGCCCCGTGGTTCCTTTGCAGTTGCCCCATTCAGTGGGAGGGGCGCCGCCCGAAATTGGTTGGTTGCCCGGCGAGTGTTCGCTTGTCGGGGAGAATCCCCCCGAGAGACGGACGCTGCCGGAATTGGACGCTGGTGAGCCGTGGATGACATACATCCGGCACTGTGAGAGCGCCCCATCTGATATGCTTGTTGTCCCCCATGATCGCTCGAGAGACACACACACACACACACACATATCCTCGTGTGAAGAGAGACAGAATCCATTATAGAGGTGGTGAGACAACGTGAATGCAAGAGGCGATCTCCATAAATTACGTACAGAGATGGGAAGAAAGTAGTGATGATATTTTACGCGCAGGCGGACGTTCTGCTTACAAAGAGAGGGGAAGGCGGACGAATTGGGTCTCCCGGGAGGAGCGTGCGATACAGAAGTAGTTGGTGTGCGCGGATGTGAGAGGTGGCATCTTCCTACGTCCCCCGACATTGTACCCTAATTTCCGCAAAGTGCCGCAGAGCCAGCTGCACTCAAACACGCCCCAGGGCCAAGCATCAAGACCCAACCACACCACAAATGCCGATGGCTAAGAGCTCCTTTCGAGTCGTAGCCAACCAAGTTCTCGCGTCGTATACTATGTCAGTTGCCCTGCGTCTCTCAGTTGTTACCCAGGCTCCTCGTTATAACAAGGAGGGAAGACCTGCCGTAGAGACGCCAGCGAGACACACACACACACATACACACACACACACACACACACACACACACACACACACACACACACACACACGCGCACCTCTGAGAGAGAGAGAGAGAGAGAGAGGGGGGGTTAAGAAATCCTAGGGAGTCTTGGTGGACGTTCTAAGCAAGTGTTGACCATATTATGGTTAGATTAAAGCAAACTGATACGTATTTAAAAAGTTTATTTTCTTCTTGAATGAAAAAAATCATTTTACTCTCTACAGTTGATCTTGTTAGAGCTTTCTTTAATATTTCATAAGGTCAACATGATCCTATTTTGTCCTATTATCGAGAGAATTATCTCCCATAAGTACAACTTACTCCTTAAAGTGATTTACTATACCTTAGCGAGACTTCTCCACGGCGAGAGATTCCGTATACATCAGGAAGTATATCAAGATAAATAATAATGAGAAATATATCTCATTAATAAAAAAAAAAGATCGTAGAGCGAGTGAGAAATATCACACGGGGGGAGGGAAATTGCAAAATGAAATAACAAGAGGCCATTTAAACCCTCTGTAAAAAAAAGATTTCAAATGATTGTTCATATTTAATGACGCTTAGCACCACAGAGCTGTTATTCGGACCTTATTATCAGGACGGTAAATATTTGATAGAAAGATGGGCGTGATTTCATTCAATGGTGCGTGTGTGTGTGTGTGTCTGTGTGTGTGTGTGTGTGTGTGTGTGTGTCCGATCCTTCCCCCTGTACAATACATGAGTAAAGGTCATTATCATCCTTGTTTTGTGTTCCGATAAACAGTTTATTATTTCGTGATAAATCGTACGTAATATTTTTTCGATATATTTTTTATCCCATTTATTAAGTTTTCTCTTAAGCTGTCCATGTTCTGATGAATCATGAGTTGTGATTTCTTATTATTGTTTTTGAGTAGCCATGTTATGTATATTTTTCATGCCGTCCGTATTATGAGAAACATTAAAGATTTGATTTGATATATTTCTTTACTAATTAACCCTATTATATAATTTTTTTTAGAGATCAATACGCTCGTAATCCTTATAAATTCAATTTGATCTTTTTCCCTCTAATTAACCGTGTTTTATGTATTCCCTCAAAAGGAATCCATATCGACAAAACTTGCGGATGTACTTCTATATATTTCTTCCCAATATGTTCACAAATGTATATTTTTCATTCTAATATCTCTATATTCTTTCAGTTCTCCACTGAATATTAACAAATGGCAATGTTTCGTCGGAAAAAAAGAATCTTTTCAAATAACGAAATTTCTGCTCGGCGCAGAAACGAATGGTAAGATTGGCCAGAGTAATTTATAAAGACGAGCTCTGATTCTGTGCTCAGAGTTCGTGATTGGAAAGTGAACGAGAGGAGTGGGGGGCTGATTAAACGTTTTTTTTTTTTTTTCTTTTGTTGCAGAGTGGGTAAGGATAGGGAACACGAGGGGAGAGTATACTGTAATTACCCATTTGTACTCACTGGATGGGCTGGGAAAGAGAGAGAGAGAGAGTGTGTGTGTCTGTATGTGTGTGTGTGTGTGTGTGTGTGTGTCTGGATATCCCTGGTCCCTATATACCAGTACATATATCTACTGTTGTTCAACGAGTGTAAATACAATTACACAGTTACAGGTAAGGCGTGACTGTATCCTACAGGGTAAAGGTGACATTTGGTGCTATCACGCCTGGGCATGGGCCTTTAGCAGACCTTAGAGTTACCCTTCACTTCCCAAGGGCTACACCCGAGCCCTCAGCAGACCTTAGGACTACCTTTCTGTCCCCAAGGGCCATATCCCAGCCCTCTAGAGACCTTAGCACCGCCTTTCTGTCCCTAAGGCCACACCCCAGCCTTCTAGAGACCTTAGCACCGCCCCTTGCTTCCCAAGGGCCACATCTCATCCTTCAGCAGACCTTAGCACAGCCTCTCTGTCCCTAAGGGCCATACCCCAGCCCTCTAGAGACCTTAGCCCCGCCTCTCTGTCCCTAAGGGCCACACCCCAACCCTCTAGAGACCTTAGCCCCGCCTCCCTGTCCCTAAGGCCCACACCCCAGCCCTCTAGAGACCTTAGCACCGCCCCATACTTCCCAAGGGCCACATGCCACTCCTCAGCAGACCTTATCACCGCCCCCTCTTCACCCCTCCAGGGCCGGACGAGCGTGAAGAAGAACACGTCGTGCCCGACGTGGAACGAGCAGGTGGTGTTCACGGAGATGTTCCCGCCCCTGTGCCAGCGGGTGAAGATCCAGCTTCGCGACAACGACGCCGTAAACGACACGGTCATCGGCACGCACTTCCTCGACCTCACGACGGTCTCCAACGACGGCGACAAAGGTGCGTCCCGGCTGGCTGGCTTCTTGCTGCTGCTGTGGTGGCGGTGATAGTGTTGGAGAAGTTAATGGTGGTGGTGGTAGTGCTGAGTGTGGTGGTGATAGTGTTGGAGAGGCTAATGGTGGTGGTGGTGGTGGTGGGTGGAAGTGGTGTTGAGTGTGGTGGTGATAGTGTTGGAGAAGCTAATGTTGGTGGTGGTGGTGGTGGTGGAAGTGGTGTTTAGTGTGATGGTGGTGATAGTGTTGGAGAAGCTGATGTTGGTGATGGAGGTGCCGAGTGTGGTGGAAGTAGTGTTGGAGAGGCTGGTTGGTAGTGTCAAGAGTGTGGTGGTGACAGTGTTTGGTGAGGAGGCTGACTGGTGGTGTGGTGATTAGTGGTGATTCCCGCTCATGTTGTTGTTGTTCTGTTGGCGATGAAGGAGGGGGTGGGTTTTTTTTCTTTTTTTTTTTTGGTGGTGGTGATGGCTCAGCTCATGTGGGCAGTGTTGGTGATGAGAATGAAAACAAAAAAAATGAAAGTTATACGAACTGGAACTAACTCTTGTAAATACCTTTTTATAAGTGGTAGCCATATTCCTATACTCACCAGTTCCCTCATAAAGTGACTTGAAAAGCCTTTTTACTCCTTTCCCCTCTCTCACCTCCGACTTCGAGGGGAAATCACTCGGAAGTGGCAATTCCCCTCAAACACCTCACACACTGCCTTCATTACTTTGTCTCCCAGAGCCACGCACGCACGCACGCCCCAGCCCCCCTCCTCCCCCCACCCCTCCTCCCCCCACCCAGGTGGACAGAGCACGCGCCCGCCGCCCCCCCAGAGCCGCAGAAGATGGGCCTGTGTCCCCGAACCCTCCTCGGGGTCGCACGGCAAACACCTACCTCCTCGTGAGAGAGAGAGAGCTTTGACGAGAGTGGTATTCCTTCCCAGCGACGGAAGCGGTCATGTCGGGCCAGGGTCTGTGAACACAGGGAAGCGGCGGCGGCCCCCCGCGAAATCGTGTTTGTGTCTGTGTGCTGAAGGAGGACGAGGGGATAGAGGAGGAAGAGTTGGAGGAGGAGGAAGAGTTTGAGGAGGAAGAGGAGGAGGACCAAGCTCTAGAGACGGAGTTGTGTGTGTAGTTGAGTCAAGGCGTCGGCAGCAAAACGGCCGCTCCCTCCCTTGTCATCAGAGTTGGTCAAACGACTGGATCCTCTCTCTCTCTCTCTCTCTCTCTCTCTCTCTCTCTCTCTCTCTCTCTC
>JAYMFT010402788.1:0-18791 GCA_038088735.1 Panulirus argus | reverse complement strand
GAGAGAGAGAGAGAGAGAGAGAGAGAGAGAGAGAGAGAGAGAGAGAGAGGCAGGCGCGCACGGAAGGAAGGGGGTGGAATGAGCGGAGGAAGACTGTGGGAAAGGATGGGACAGGAAAACAGGAAGGGGGGAAAAGGAAGAGGAGTGATGTTGGCAAGAGATATGCGAGTGTTTATGTCGGGGTGGCTGAAGTACGATAATTTCAGTGGCAACCATCCAGAGTGGAGGACGAGATGCCAACGGCCCTTTATCCGGACATTTCTACTGAAATGCGCAAAATAACTGGGCGATAAAGGAATAAATAAAATCGCTAAGTATAGACAGGTGGTGTTGTGTGAAGACAGTGGCAATGATGAATCCAAGATGTGGATAAAGTTTAAAAGATAAGCCTGGATTGGGCAGTTTTAACACTCCATGGCAACATGTAACTTGTGATTTATGTTTATTTATTGTCCCCCATAACACGTATGGTCGCGGAATATATTGCCTCTATATCTTGCATAGAAGAGAGCTGCAGATGATTCATGTAGAGGTGAATCATATCTATTGTGAAATACATAGATGGCATTATTTTATGAATGTACTTTCTTGTAATCATTTAGAAAGGACGTATCAGATAATTATTCTTTAAGATAGAGTAGAAAGACGAAGTAGGGGGGTGGGGGGCGCGAGGTATGGGGGAATGAGAAGGGGGGAGTGCAAATCCCCCGCCTCCTGTGTTTACCTCTTCCTGAAAGTAGTAAACTGAAGGTGGAGCCAAGTGAGGATTTCTTTTCTTTCCCCTCCTCGAAGCCCGAGTCGTCTCTTCCAGACGTAAATATAACTGAAGCAGGAGAGGCGAATTTATGAATACACGGATCAGTCATTTATTCACTGCAAAAGCATAGAGGAATTTACGTGCAACGGTATCTTCACTCCCAATACTCGAATCATTCCTCCAGATCTTGGGGCCTCGAAGTTGTACTATAGATCTATTTCCTTGCAATTTTACGGTGTTTGTCTTTAGCCTTTTATATTCTGTTGCTCTGTTCTGATTGCTGCTTAACTTCGAATATTTCTTGAGTGCCTACAGCTCTCACGTCTCTACCCTCTGCTCTCAGAGTTTGAGAAAGAAACATTTCCTTTGCGTTCACTCGGAAATGTCATCTGATTTTCTCCTTTCTAAGTTCACGAGGCCGAGGAGTCATTACTGTTGTCAGTACCGGCTGTCTGTCAATCTGTCTGGCCATTCCTCAGTGCGTCCAAGAATATACACAAAGTACATCATGGAGTACTGCCTGATTGGTTGTTTGGCCTTTGATTAACCTCATTTACTGCTATTAATGGTCGTTCAACGACAGGTTATAACCACCTATCGGAAGACCTGAACGCCCTCTTACATGGTCAGGATAAAAATTTCTGAGGCCATACGCGCTCTCACTGTATGCGTGATCCTCGCTGATCAAAGCTGGACATAACCACGATTCGAATGAGTTCGAACACATAGATTCGCATCAGACACGTACCTCCCTCCTCCTCCTCAGGAACCAAGACTCGACTGAATATGAGCGACTTTGAAGCCTGACACACTTATTCCTCACGGACACATGGAGAAATGAATGGATTACCCGAGATGAAGGAGTTTGTTCGAAGGATCTTGATAAACTTTGGGTAATAATCACTCTTCTCTTTTGGTTTGATATTTACTCTACTTTCAGTTGTTGGTAGTTTCTTTTTACCTAAAGACTACGTTATTGGGAAAAAGGTTGTGTACGTGAGACACGCGCGCGCGTGACCGAAGCTGTACCGAACCCTCTGTTTCGACAGGAGGAGACGACTTGAAGGATTCGGCACAGCTTCGATCAAGGGGAGAATCATGACTTCGAAACACCACACTAGTGTCGATTTCCCTCTTCGAAACATCACTCGTGTCTCTCAGGCTTTCTCTCTCTCTCCATGACCGTATGTATGTTTTATTGATTTATTCACTAGCTTCCCAGCATTTCAAAGCCACACACGGCTCTGTAAAGTATAATGCAACAAGACGCCATGAATAGTTCAGTATCCTTCACCAAACCCACTTCAGTATCAAACGCTGATTTCGAATGATCAGGCTACGTTCTGAAGAAACCCCTTTCCCCCCTCCCACACACACAAAAGGACACTTACAACAAAAGCAGTGTTCAGAACAGGGGATTGGTTGGTTCTATTTGAAATTCAGTAGTTTCTCTTGAAAAGAATTAATTTTCTTTGACAGGAAACAACCCGTGGCCCTTTCCAGAGCGATATAAATTTTCACAGCGACGACACGAAGCTCCGAACAGATGAGCGTCGTACTGCCTTATTCAAACATAAATATATACATACATAATTCTTATTCTCTCTCTCTTTTTTTTATTTCATATCCCTTTGTTGCTCTCAGGCCTGTGTTCATTGGACGAAAATGTTTCATCATGCAGAAATGCGACACGTCCTTTGGACTGGAGGTGAATATCAGCATTTGCGAAGTTTTCGAAGAATTTTGATAATATTGGAACTGCTCTTCTCCCCCCACTCCCGCTGTTACTAATGGATGAAGCTACAGAACTATTGTTTAGGTGGTATTTTTTATTTTCTTTACTTGTCTCTAATAGAGGGGCCTTTTAGAATATGGATAGCATTTTTGCTCTAAGTCTTTCCAAAGTGTTTTGATAAAGCTGAACAAACTCATAAATTGCACACACACACACACACACATACATAAATTCGTCAGTGGCGTACCCAGGGATCTGTGTTGGGCCCACTGCTGTTCTTTTCAGACCTCCGTCAGCGTTGCTGACTGTGATGCATTCACGGGCCGCAAGCCCGGGGTCGAGGAGCCCACACAGGTTCGAATCCTGGTTGCGGCAGTCGGTCCACAGACAACCCAGCGATTTAACAAAAATACAAAAAAGAGGATGTGAAAGGAGATATGACTTGAATAATCAAGCGGAGAGAAAAATGAGAAGAGTGAGAGAATAAGATAGATAGGTAGATAGATAGATAGATAGATAGATAGACAGATAGAGAGAGAGATACAGATATTTTGATCACACTCGTCCGTGATGGTAGTTACGAAGGTGAAATCGCAATTCAGTAAGAGTTCACATGATTTTCTCTAACACGTAATTTTTCTATGCATGCGGCACAACAATATGTTTCACGGAGTCAATCCGCCTCATCAGGTGCCAATAATTCATAAAGTTTTTTTTACATCCCAATACGGCCACAAAAATACCGTCTTGTTACTGCCATTCTAGACAAGGCACTAGCCTGACCGACAGTGACCGTTAAAGGGAAAGTGCGTGGGGGAGGGGGGTGCCATGTGGTTAGTGGTAGGGTTGTGTGGAGGGGGTTGGCCCGGGTAACAAGATGTGTGTTGGACAATTTTTCCTACGTTTTCGTTTTTTCTAAGTCTTTCTTATATAAGTGAAGCAATAAAAGATAATAGTGCATAGATTATCAAGCAAGATATCTAATATTTATCGTAATATAGTAGGAAATGTTATCAATGATCATATGTAGTAATCCCTTGGTTATCTATCGGCACTCTCTTACACAACTGGCACTCACCTCCACCGCTCACCAGGGCTGATGACACTCTTCCCCACCATCCACGAGGACTGGCACCAGCTGGCACTCGCTCTCCTCCAACACTTATGAGGGTTTGCAATCACCTCCACCGCGCATGGGGACTGACAACCTCCTCCATCAGTAGTAAGAAATGATTCTCTCCTCCACCACGAGTGAGGGAGAGCACTCTTCTTCTACACTGGTGAGGGCGAACACTCTTCCCCAACACTTGTGAGAGTATGTGCGTACACACACACACAAACACACACACACACACACCTCAATCTAAACCAGATACCCATTTACCTACCAGCCCCGAGGGGAGGAGGATAAACAACTGGGATTGCCTGTGGGCCGACTGCCGCGCCTACGATTGAAACCCACGCGAGTCCGACCCTTGGGCAGACCCGCGGTGACTTCATGGTCACTGTGTGTTTGTGTGTTGTGGCAGAGACAAGTGGGAGGGAGGGGTTAGAGAGGGGGGAAGAGATAGATGAGAGACACCCCCGGGGAGGATCTATAGAGGAGACGCAAATTAACGTGTCAGCATATATGGTGCCCCCGTGCCTGCAAGGGTATTGGGAAAAGGAAGTTGTGCAATACGAGGGTGACCACCCCATTGTCTGCAACGGTGAGGAAAGTAAGAGGAGAAAAAGAAAAAAAATGCTTGAAATCCTTGACATCTGGATTGTGCCAGTCCCTATGTTCCCATACTAGGTCGAATTAAGGATTGGTGTCCATGGGTTAGCGAGGCGTTTGTTCCATTGTGATTATCCGGACAAGAAATGTGGGTGAACTCTGTTGCATTTCCCTACCACATTAGCGAACCACAGTACTTTACAGAGTTCAGTGATTTACCTTCTGAGGAGAGAGATCTGTTTCCTGGGCTGAGAGTATCATGGTATAATGTCTTCACAGGCCACAACAGACGGAGCTTAAAACACGATGTTTCAGTCAGCTTGACGCTCACCTCGTCTTAACACAAAGCCAGGAGTCTCGACGACAGAAATGGCAATGATAATTCATAAAAGTCGACCATCGTAATATTGCATGTACCTGTCCTTTGTGGCAGACCTTCACAGCTGCATTAAAAGAGACGCCACTGCTCAGATTTAATGGGGTTTAACGCTCGACACTGGAAACATCATTATGTCGTCAGTTGCGCCTTAGACCACTCAAGACGTTGGCACTCGACATCTCAGAAGGTCAAGAGAGAGAGAGAGAGAGAGGCAATTCACCCAAGGTGAAACAGAGAGTGAAGCAGCCGTCCACTTGCCTCTACCTCCCTCCTGCCGTTAACAGCTGGAGACTGTCAAGGTCGAAGCAGCAATACCAGGCACGTAATCGCTCGTCATCCTTTAATAAGTTTTCATAATAAGTTGTCGTAAAAACGTCTTTACAACCTCTTCTTCACGTATGACTATCCATCATCTATCCTTCTATCAACGTGGATGGTAAAATGTACGGGCGTGCGAGAGACTCAGGTCACAGGGGGAAACTGCGTTGCGTTTTGCTGCAGACGGTATTCATTTTTTTAGACATTTGAGTCAAGACACACCTCTAACAAAATGCCTTTCTCGCGGTTCCCATCCTCTCTCTCTCTCTCTCTCTCTCTCTCTCTCTCTCTCTCTGGTAATTGGCAGAGGGGCGGTGAACGGAACCGGCCTACCCTGTTCGAGTAGTGAGTCTGCAGAAGGTCAGGGTGAGCCCGGCCGGTAGCGGCGGTAGACCACACCCCTCATGGCATCCTGGACCTCCGGAGCCCAGACTCATCGGCTCACCTTCTGGTCTGCTCCTCCCCTCCCTCCCTTCCCTCCTCTCTCTCTTTCTCTCTCTCTCTCTCACACAGACACTTTTTCGCCACTCCCTCCTCATTATCGTAAGGCAATGCCACTTTACTGCCTCAAACCTGCCGGAAGACACTCAGGCTTTAGGTGGCCACACCTGCAAGGCTATGCCTAGTCTTAATTGATTTAATTACCCCTGACCATATTACCTCATGAATATGTCATTACCAGTGGTGGTGATGGTGGTGGTGGTGGTGGTGGTGTTCCCTTTGTGGAGGTCAGTCCGTGGTCAAATCACATTACCTGCTCTCCAGACAGAGCTGCATATTTCTTTTAGTGACAGGAGGAGTTTTTGTCACTGGGAGGAGGGGAACTAAGCTACGCGGTGCAGCCTTGTGACCCGTGTACTAATCAAAAGCCATCACTCTAATGTTTGACCTGTTGCTTTCGGGACATATGAAAAAAAAAAAGAATAATGCATGTGACCAGCAATAAAGAGGGCCAACCACTGCAGCACGGATGACCTTCCTGTCTTCATCAATCGTCGCGTGATGGCGTAAATACTCAGGGGGGAAAGAGACGGACAGAGAGAGAGAGAGAGAGAGAGTGAGATAGAGGCGAAGATAAGGCATAATAATACACACATACCGCCAAGGTAAGACCCACCGTGTCGTCTGGGGTAATTCACACTTCAACCTGTTCATCTTTACTTCCTTTCCTACATCTGCATTTTCGTTAACGTGGTCTAGTTGGAATGAATATGGCCTCATATGCCTCACGGTCCACTCGCATGCACAAAAGAACTTCAAGCAGAGTGAACAAATGTTAACATAACAACCAAAAAACAAGCATAATTATCCGCTCTGTACACCAGATTCAAAATTCGTCAGATGATATTGACTCACCCAGTCAACCCTTCATCCATACACACAAGAACAGATTTTAGTCTCCTAATAGCATGATTCCAAACTGGACATAACCCTACCCTAACACTTCGCTTCCTAAATCTCTTCATAGTCTCCCTCTTCCCCCCTTTCCTTAAGCTGGACTATTAGAAGTTTTCATCAGCCTCCTGTTTAAAAAGACCATCTTCTTCACATAGGTGTCTTGGCCGTATAAACAACGAAGACATCATATCCATATATAAAAGCTGGAGAAATCATTCAGTCGTTAAGCCTTGTAGCCTTGCGCTTCCAGCACTGAGAATCTTCGGTACTGGACGAGGCTAAGCGTCTCCAACTCTTCTTTGTTGCTTTATTCTACGAAAACGTTTTCATTTTGTCATGTTTAGCAAGTATCTTTCCGAAGCAAGTGGCCTTCTCCTTCCACAACTGCCCGTACGTTTACTAAATTTCCTATCACCGGGTGGTTTAGCTAACAGCGGAGGCACGTAATCAGCCAGTTCTATATGGAGCAGAAACCGAAGCAATACTCCTGCAGAAGGGGAAGAGAACGAACTTCTCGGTGTCGGAAAAGTGTGTAAGAGTTTTCCTTAAGTAAGACTGGGAGAGTCGATCACTCATTATATTATAGACTCGACCCCGTCCATTGTGTTGAACTAGAATCGCTCCGTATGTGAGAGCACTACTCCTCCATACAAGGACGTGTCACTCCATTATAATCAGAATAAACTGATCACATGAGAAGAATCTCTGGCACTAAAAGAGGTGTCCCCAAGCTTAGGAAGAGAAATGAAACGAAACTGGGTTGTAGAGGCTTTGAGCTTAACTAAGTTACGTCCACCCCGCTTGGAAATCCTGCATTTCCCTTAATCTCATCTGTCTTCATGGATACCGAAAGACTTTCCCTGCATTCGACTTTACCCATCAGAAACTTGCTTGCCACCTGAGTAAGTATTAATTCTCCAGTGCACCTTCAAGCCTCTCAGCAGTGGCGAGGTAACGCAGTTAGGAATAATTTTGAAGTGCAACTATTAGAATATTTTCCCTGCTGGTTGTCTCATTCAGTAGAATCGTAGAATATCACGGTACATTTAGTTCTTTCATTACGATTATTGCTTTGTTTATAAACGCACCTAAAACCATAGAATATGTACTCCTCGTTCCTCACTCTTCCTCCACATTTCGACAAAATTTTAAAAATATCCTTTTTTTTTTCAATACTTTTCAGGTAGCTTACATCCTTAGAAATCATTTGATTTTACGCGTCCTTAAGAGTCCCTCATCACTTAATTTTTTACATATAATACATAGATTTTATTCGTATGCACGTTTCTCTGTGTATGTGTGTGTGTGTGTATGTGTGTGTGTGTCTGTGTGAATGAACTGTTGACATGAGGTAACTTACAGTGGTCCGTCCCTTGTGTATGTAAGACAAAGAGAGACTGGAATGAAGCATGTGAAGAGGTGTATGACGTTCAAAGTGTGTTTCTTATTATTGCTAACACTGATTTATTTCATATTTAGTAGCTTCGCAAATCACTAAGGAATAAAATTGACTCCTGCCGACATACATTTCTCTCACTCACTAATGGCTCTAATAACTCTACAAATGAATATGTATCACGGAGAGAAAAGACATGTCAACCAGCATGAAATTTCTCATACCTCAAAATATAGGTCGAGCAGATCTGTATATCTTTCAGGATAATGTAAAAATCCTGCAAAGATAGAGTTCTAAACCTTTACAAATACCATAAAATTCTGGTAGAGTTATTGAATCCCGAATACTTAAAACAGTTGCACTTAAAATTCCCATCGTAAAGGAAAACTCTTCTTGTACATAGAAAACGTGACCTTAACCAATAACAACTGACAACGAAACTGCAGAAGCGGGAGGGCCGGCAGTTCTTGTCAGCGTTGGGGCTGAGAGGAGCGTAAATAAGGCATATCTTGGCAGGTTATAGCGATGGGGGCCTTACGACAACAACATTCAGGGATTCAGCAGCTGATCTGGGGCGCTGATAGAGGGACCCGGCTGAAGTGGTACGTGTCCTGATGGTCTTTAACGACAAGAGATGCAAAGCAACTGCATACATATGTATGTCGACGATACAACACAAGTAGTGTCAGAATTCCTTTCGCCTTGATAACCGGCCAGGAAATGACCATAATTCGACGACGATTCAGGAAGCCACTATGTGTGTGCTGCTCCCATTTCCTTTTTTCTTTTTAATTTTTCGAAGGAGAGACATCTTTTGGATTTCCCTGTCAGTAACGAGGCGAAGGACGACTCTCCTTATCGTGTCACTGTGCGAGATTGTGATCTTTCACAATTTGTTTTTTCCCCAAAATTTTCTCTTTCTGGAGTAAACTCCTCCCCAGATTTATTCTTCCTCATCTTGATCAAACCCAGCCTCGCAGGTCTTCGGGTTAACACCACCCACTTCTCCACACTTCCTGGACCTACTACTCAGCACCAGGCCACCTCTCCCAAGCCATACCTCTTCCGCTGCAGACCCATGCTACACAAAATGAGGTTTTCGACAGGATCTACCCTTTCCTCCCCCCAACCCCCCAACCCCCCCAAAAAAAAAGAAATACACACAAGCTTAAATTTTCTCTTGCAACTCGTTATCCAAAAGTACCAAAAGGTTTCTATCCTCAAGTCAATGTATTTATTGAATCTTTGACTCCTTTTGTCTGTTGGGTCGTATGTGAAAGGCGGATTTCTCTGTCGGAACCACAACATTCCTACCTATATTTGGTTCCACTTTTTAGATTTCTTGTCCTGCACGTACTCTCACACCATCTCATTACTACCAGCAAGTGTGTGCAGATTACTACAGTAGAGACGTAAATGGTGTATACAACGTACATTTCCAGTTACCCTCGTATTACCCTCTGCTATTGGCTCTGTTTATCCTTTCACTATAACAGGAGTGAAGATGTATGTTCAACAGTCACAGTAACTGTGTTCATCATTATGTTACTGGATCTGACAGCCTTCTACCGCTTCCTTTCCTACACCTTTCCGTTCTGATGGTACTAATGGACTGGCTCACTAAGCAACTCGGTTCCTTTCCCTTATTTCCTCAACTTCCACTCTGGATGACCGGCATTCCTTCATCTCCAGATGCACTTCTCACTTATCCTATGCTCCTCCCTGAAGCCTTTCTCCTTACTGTCCGAAAAGTACCTCTCTCTCTCTCTCTCTCTCTCTCTCTGGAGACAGGCAAAGCTTGGAGGACAAAAGTCATCCATCCCCGTGCATTGAATGAGTGTGCTTTCTAACCTGCGCCTGTGCTTGCTCGTCTATTCCGTTCCTGTACAAAAAGAAAGAGAAAACTTTTTCTTCACGGAAATATACATTACAATACTAGTCTTTCCACCACAAGCAGACATAAGCAGTATAGCAACAAGCATGCAGAGGTTGCCGTGAGAATGCATTTAAAAGTCGACGACCAGACAACCTTGAGTGTCGGAGGCCCCCGACTACGCTGGCAGGAGAGACTATATTTTACGATACATTTGTAAATATTTCTCTTTGTACCGGGGTTAGTGCGATGGCGTTACCAGAGTCTGTTTATCTTTTCGTAACTTCCTCACGGTTGCAGATGCACATTTCGCATCGGTGACCACATGTTATGCACCAGTGAACCAGTAGGTCGAGTTTGAACGACTGGCAATGAAACGGTGACTCAAGCTGCTTCGTGCTCCTTTAACGGGCCGCTAAGACTGGTAACGAGACACGGAAGATAAAACTGGAGCACTCACGCCATCTCGCTTCTTTACACGCCATCTTGAGACACATCTGGTAATAACATTCGAGACGGCCGGTCTTGTGTATGTTCTCTCACCGCACTCCAAGCCATCGTGTTTCCGATATCTGCTCTTCACTACGGGGTCACGTAAATACGTTGTCCGTTAATAGGTAATGATTACAATAATGATAATGATAATGATGACAATGGAGTAAAAGTGAGCACCTACGAAGAGACTGAGGTGCTAGAACGAATCGCTCGCTCGCCACTCGTCGTATTTGGAGAATAATAAGACTTGTTCTCTTCAGCTGCCATCGACATAACTTACGTAATCGCCTATTCTCGGTTCATCTGGGACCGATTTCAACCACATGTCACGTAATCCGAGAGAGAGAGTAGAGAGAGTAGAGATCTGCCCGAAGCAGACTTGGTGTTGACTTAACCACCCACACCAGCTGTTGAACTCGCATAAACAAAGAGTTATATGACTCGGGTTAAGTCTAGCCCTGGTACTTACTTGCCAGTCCCTTGCGTGTCAAGGGTAAACGATCTCACTCAATTTCCCGTATGTTCAGAATCACAGCTTCGCCGGCCGGAGTCTATAAATCTTCACATTAATCTTCATATTAATCCTCTTTACCCCATCACGACCCAGCTCTCTCTCACGCACACCCTCTCCCGCGTCAGCCCAAGTGACTTGCGGGGCCTGGGTTATATCGCCAGTTAGGCAGGCAGGCAGGCAAGCATCTGGGAAGCGTTTTGATTGATCTCGTTCGATCGGGTGTCGATTTATAGTCAGGTTTACTTCAGGACTTTATATGTGTGTCAAGACCTGAATATTCTCATTCAAGGTCTTTTTCCCCCCTCTCGATAATCAGGAACGGATGCCGATTAGTCGAGGTCAAAGGTGTCAATAATGTTGCCGAGCAAACACCTCGCTTTCAGTCGGGGTTTCTTGTCTTCTTCTTCTTCACTTCACTAATGCAGTGGAAGGCCAGACATGGGCACCGATCTTTTCATGGTTTACAGTACTGACTGCAGAAGAAATAGAGACTGAAATCGTGACGGGCTTGTTTGAAGCTCTGACCGGTTGTCAGCGATTAAGCCATCGAAAAGGGAGTTCAAATATCCAAGTGTATGTCAATAGTTGATGTGTGAACAGATATACAACAGCCATCGGATTGAGGTCATTTAAAAGTGTTCTCTCTCTCTCTCTCTCTCTCTCTCTCTCTATCTATCTATCTATCTATCTTCCCGATGTTGGGGGCTCGATTGATGACCTGTAGCTTCGATAATCACCGAACCCATCGACATATATACTTGCACTTGCTCACTACCCTTACCTTCAACAGCATCACGTATATGGGGCTATCTCATCGTAGCCATCACAATGAATGGATCACAAATGATTAGTCTGACCACTACTGATTGATGTGACTAACACTGATTAGAGTGAATAACACTAATTAGTGTCAAGAAAATCTAGGACTTACTGCCCCTAACATTCTTGATTATCTCCATTGGTTGTGTTAGAAGAAAATGAGTGTTTTATTTCATTTGCATCCGAGTCGCCAGTCAAGTGGTGAGTGACATGAGAGGTATGTGTGTGTGTGTCTAGTGGGGCGTCATGGGCAACCCGACCACAAATAGAGACATCCACTCCCTAGTGTGCAGGTAATGACCTCTTCAATGATGGCATATGCACCATATACATAGCGAGTGGGTGTTCAAAGACTTTCCGGTTGGTGGATGTAATAGATTGACGTTGACGACCTTCTAATGACCAGTGGCTCGGACGACCTACCAATCAACCAGCCTACCAACTTCCACACAGCGGATACACGTGCACACATATACAGAGCCGCATTAATACGTAAAGACGCGTTAAGTGCAAAGACACATGCATATACGCAAATACATGAACATATAGCAACCTATACACGCTCGGATACTTGGACATGGAAAATGTAGATACACAAAGATATAAATATATATAGATAGATAGATAGATAGATAGACATGAAAATAGATAAAGACACATCTCACACAAATAAAAACAGACACAAAAGTATACCAAACGCACACAGACGCACACGAGTATAAAATAAGGTTGATTGTGAGATACAACGAACATCTCATCCACATGAATACAAACACACACACACACACTGGTATATATATTCCAATATACATGAAAACCTCTAGAGAGAATCACGTGAACAGATGTGTTACGCTGAGAGGTGTGTGATCACCCACACATGCAGGTGTTTACACTAAAGAAATAAGAAAAAAAGGGGGGGGGGGGAAAGAAGAGCAAGTCACCCATGCCACAAGGACGACACACCTTATAGCCCGTGCTTGACCTTCGACCTCACGTCAGGTTGAGGTGAAAGTAGCTTGGGTAACAGCGGATGGGTAAGGCGTACGTCTATGGTGTTACCCATGTTTAAGGTTTAAGAGACTCCATCGGCGAAGGAGAGATCTCGAGAGAGCCGCAATGTGTAACACAGAGGGAAATGTCGTATCAATTGATTCACTGGAGATTATGGCGTTATATTTTTACGTTAAATTTCGGTGTCCCTTAATTGCCTACGTTCTTAAGAAATATAGAGGTACGGAGTCACAAATAAAGAGTTAAAAAAGGAAGCAGAGAGTGAAAGGATAATCAAAGAGGTTAATGGCCAAACCTACATCATACCTTCTGTGGAAGAGACGTCCAGCTCGGCAGGGGAGGAGGAATGTCGTCGTGATGTTATCTCCTCCTGAGGAAGGAGGCAAGACGAGACATGAGTTTGTAGAACCAGTTTGTCTTTTAAGGCAAAAATAATTCCGGATGTCCCCTAAACACGGGCGACTGGAGAGTCAGTCAAAAAGAAAAAAATCTTACAAATATTTATTTTTTTTGTGCGTATGAATATTCCCGGTTCCCTTTAAGGCAAGAGTGCTCCCATCTGTGTAATGTAGGCGAGGTTAAGAGACCTGGTATATGTAGATTTTTTCAAGTTAGACCCGTTTCCAAATTGGTGCTAAAAAAAGTTGGCAAAATAATAGTTGGTAGACGTAATTCCACACCGTGCTCAGAATGTATACCAATTCCTTATTGAGAAGCAAAGCAATCAGCTAATGCAGCCTTTGCTTGGCTTGGCTTGCATGGAAGGAAAAAAAATCAATTCATTCCCTGCAGTAGGTAGGTAATCGATAGAAGGAGTTTCTCACGTCTAGCAAAAGCATTAGATTTGTTCCACTGCAGTATTCTTATTTTTTTTTATCCTTACATGATTTTGACATGTTCTTGCATTTTATTTTACATCCACAAACTCATGATCGGTTTCAGTGTTTAGCTCAATGAATAATATGCATTCGTACACTGATTTCAATTAAATATCAATATATGACATTACTGCGAGTCAATACAACCTTTAGTAAGGTATTGGTCTGTCGAAAAATATCGGTCAGTGGGACTTATATACCTCGACACTAAACCTTGTATATTTCATCTTCTTCTCGTCATCTTTTCCAGTCACTCCTCAATTCTCTCCACCATCATCATCCGTCTATGTCTCAATCACTTCTCACTTGTTCTCTCCATCATTATCTTACCTCTCACAACGTTTCTCCATCACACTCCACCACAACTCTTCACCAACTTTCCTCTACAGTTTCCAAACAGCTTGGTTCACAGTTTCTTATTACTTAGTTTCAACACTCTTCCTGTACAGTCTACGACTGGAACAGACTATTTCTCCTTCATTTTCATTCATTCATGCAAGTCATATCAATAAGACAAAGTTCTCTCTTGCCCCGTATCACTAACATTTGCCAGCATATTCCTTAGACATAGTTTAACTGGCTGGATAACATTACAGATGTACGGACATCACACACAAATGCGTGTTAGTCTTATCATGTTCCACGCCTTTGGCATAATTCATCACCCTTTCATTGTACATCTGTGTAGATAAGCTCTTCGGTAAAGTGTTTAGCGAATCTACAGTTCAGGAACAGCAGGCGTAACAATATGCCTAATGAGAGGTAGACTCAATGGTTAGGGCGATTCTTCGAGGCAGTATCAGTGTTGTTCCCAAAATCAGTATAAGAAAGGCAAAGCTATGATACGACGCTAGAAGTAGACCAAGTACCTACAGATAATCAAAGTGGAGGAGGAGGAAGATGAGGTAGTGAGGCAGCTCCCCATTTACTACCATTCGACACATGGGAGTGAGGATAAAGAACACGTATTTTGAGGTAAAGATGCCAGAGAACTAGTTGGACGATATAACCTTAATAAAGTTGAAGACAAAAAGGGGACAGATGTGTTAAACATCAATAAAACGACTTTATTACGATTTACTTATCAAGCGCAGGAGGGAGGGAAGGTGTATGGCTAAGTGGTGACTGATGAAATAAACAAAAAAAAAAGTGTCACAGGTAGTAAGATAAGGATTTGACAACTAGCGTGGAGATATGGAGCAGATATTTACCATGATTAACGATGAAAAATAATGTAAATCCATTTTACCAACTGAATTCATCTATGAAAAACAAATAATCATAAACCACAAGGAATTGGCGGAGGCAGGCGCTAAGGGCGTGTGGACAGAAGTAGGGCAAGAGACCAAAGGGCGCTTACGTTCAGCACAGTAGGTCATGTGCGAGGACAAGACCAGGGACAGTGTGAGTGGTTCGGTGTTAAGGCTGGGGTGAGGCAGATGTTTGTTTGATAAGTTCCTGTGGCTGAGACTTCCCTGTCTTTACACGTTGGATATGTGTGTGTGTGTGTGTGTTTAACCGTACTGCATTTGCCTGAGGTTACGCAGCGAGTGAAAAGTCACCTTTGGCAAGGCTTTCATGAAAGGAGTCTCAGCTTAGTTTTGTAGGTTAAATTATGCATGCGGATAACTCAAAAGGGAAAAACAACCTACAAACTGTTCGTTTGACGATGGAGGCACAAGTAGTTTTAGTCTTGGTCTTGAGGCGAAATATTTATCGAATGTATTCTTAAATGTAACTACAGTAGTGCTTCCATTCACTGTAATCGGTAAAAAGTTCCATGTTAACATCCGTTGAAGAGAAGTACTTCATCTGATTCGAGATAAAACGTTGGCCCCGAGTTTGTGTCCATTTCTAAGAATGAAATCAAACAAATGAAAGAGCGAGTAGCTCGTCAGATCAATGTTACATCATATTCTTTGATTATTGTGAATCAACTCTTAACCATCTCTTTTATAAGCTAAATACATAGTTCCTATGTGACAAGTTTCTCAGCCAGGGAATCGTCTTGATAGCTCTACGCTGTAGCCCTCTTCACTCTGTCTGTCTTTCTTCCAAGTAGGGTGACCAAACCTGAACATAATTTTAAGGACGGAAATGAACCAATGAAGTATAAAGAGTTCGAATGACCTTGCTTATGAATCCAAGATTTTTTTGTTTGCTTTTTTTTCGATATTTTTGCTACTACTGTGCCCTGCTTACTCGACTTTTCATAGGAGAGAAGGAATCCACAATCTACGATTAAAATGTGAAACGACGAAAGTAATTCTTGTTGTCGACTGGGGATCAGCTGCCTCGACACAGACGTTTAAACACTTAAAAGAGATTTCATCATGTGTGTAAAGAAAGCATCATGCTGACGGTACACACTGCTTGAATCATCTCAGCAGATGTTGTGTGACAGCAACGAAGCAACTTTTGCATGTTGTTTCTCCCCAGATCATGAAAATTACGCCATAAACATACAAAAAGGATTCAGAAAACTTAGAACAAACTCCGATTCTATTTCCCGGTGTTGCGCATGCGTACCGGTGCGTGGCGCCGGAGGCCACATAAGAGTGCAGAGGCTTGCAGGAGGACACAGTTCTGCCCTTCCTCAGCAGCGTGAGAAGGTCTGTCATCCTCCTCCAGCAGCAACCCTACTGGTTCCTCCAGCATCCACCACCACCTCGTGTGACGCGAACAGGCCCGGGTCTCCATCAAGACTGTGTGGCCAGACCTAGATCACCACCAGTGCCACTCCCCTGCATCCCCAAGTGTACCTCCTCAGCTGTGTGGCCAGTCCTAGGTCACTACAACCAACACTCCGCCGCTCCCTCAGTACCTCCCCAGCTGCGTGGTCAAGCCCGGGTCGTCACCAACACTGGGCAGCTGTACAACCATGATCCATCAAGTGAGTTAACGTTTACGTCAACTAGTAGCCAACTGTGTAATCTAAAGACTAGACAGTTGTTCGTGTAATTATCTATTTGTGCGTTACGGGAAGAGAGTTTTACACTCGTGTTGCCCGATCTCTTAACCTTGAATACACGTACCTTGAATACACGTAACATGCGCTTACCTCTGCGTGAGTATCCAAACACGTACACACACACAAACCCCCTATAAAACAGACAGTCACATCAGCACTCCACAACTAGGTCTGTATAATTAGACCCTCACAACAAAACCGTTTTTTTTTTTTTAACTATACTCCACAGGTACGCCAGCAGAAAGTACTTTCCAACAAGTTTTCTGCCTTATTTCACGTTATGACCTCTGGTTGCTCTGCCATTGCATCTATGGAAGAACTGTTTAATACTGACATCGGACTGGATTGAAAATTTCAATAGTAACTCAGCAGTCTTAATTAGCACCCCCACATTCCTTACCCTCCTGTGGATCTCCTCTATCAGTTCTCGCGTCTCTTTAAGAGACAAACTATCCCTTCCCAAGGAAGAGTAACAAGGTATAACAAGATAACACCTACGAAGTCTTCTTTTACCCAGAATTCCTCATTCACTGGCTGTTCTTTGGTATTTTTTCCAAGCTTGTAAAACGCTGCTACCCAAAACCCATCTTCCTAAAACTCTTTTGTCTTGAGAAATACTTTCAGTACTTCGTATCCTGACGTCTCTTCAGTGTACAGTATCCTGTTGGGCACTAAATCCTTCAGATGAGGCAGAGGCATTACCACACATCTCATGCGTTTCAGGTGCTGCTGATGGTGCCCTTGGCACAGTTATGTTGCATGACATCGGGAGCTACGTACATCGTACCTCAACAAGTACGGGATCGCGCCAGGGGTTACGGAACTGGTGGCCCTGCGTCGTGGAGGCCTCCATGCCCGAGCCACTGGAACTGCTACCCTCCCTTTGCCCACAATCCATGTTGTGTCAACCAACGTGCGCCGCCGCCTACTCCTCCTCCTCCTCCGCCCACAAACTCTCGTCCCATCGAGTAAGACTTTAAACTTTTTTTAGGTATCATTTTAAAAAGTTTCTACCGGAGTTTAGGACCTACTGAAACTTAAAAAAATGTTTGCGAGTTGCGGTAGTGATAGTCTGTAGCACTACTTCACAACGTAACGAAGGTTCTATAAGTTCTCGATCACAGAGATGTAGCATTATAAGTAAATATTCAATCACCCAAGGATTTTTTGAAGAGAACGAAGACCTTTTTTTTATCATACCGCGCCAGCTGGGGAAACCATATCCTGAATATTATGAGGAATACACTGTTCTGATTTCATTTCGGTGCAGCTACCTAAAAGCATAGAACTGAGTGAATATCTAAACACAATTTTATGATTATTGGAGAAGCGTTGGCTTGACTGACGCTGGTATTGCTCTCCACCACCACAGGTGTGGGGCGTACGGTATGACCGGGTGCCCGTGGACAGGAACCTACACAACAAAAAAGGTGAGGAAAGAGCAAGTTCTTCGTCAAGATTCGCTCTCAATTTCTGGTTAGTCTCTCGAGCAACGATGAATTTAGTCAGGATTTTTAGTAGACTTTAGTTTATAGTTATAGAAAGTAATTGGGTGTCTGTCTAAAAACTCGTGTGTTGACCAAAAGATCTTATTAGGTACGTTTTGAATAAACTGTCGCGAATATTTTAGGCACTGCCGTGCACTCGTTTCATAATGTTCCCCACTACCGTGCGTGAATGTTACCTGGACATCCACTAGTGGCCCGAAGAGCTGCTTCTATTGCAAAGACGGTTGCTATAACTTCGGGCACTGCATCCCCACACAGTCCACACCACGCGAGTGGTAGGGAGTTGAGTGAGAGAGGAAAGAGAGATAAAAAAAAGGATCATCTACGATTTAAGCAGGGAGAGGGAGATCAAGCAAAATGGACAGTAAACACGAATAAAGATAAATATCAGGGAAACAAGGGAATAATGCAAAGGGTGAAAGATGGCTATGAGGGCGCTGAGGACCTGCCGGAGACTTTACTTCTCTCTTTATCATACCATTACTATCATTTCTCTGGTCACCAGTTTAACTCGCGTGTGGTTCCCACTGCTTGATGTTACCAGACTGCCGAGGATGAAGTAGAGACAAGAGAGTACTCGGGTCTAGAAGCACACAGTACTCATACTGCCTCCAGGTTTAGCCATGCCTCTCGCATCGCTCTTTTCTTTCTTAGTTTTACGGGAGCTGGGCCGCACATCGAGCGAAGTAGTTGCAAAGTGGTGCAGCAAGGTGCTAGCCCCAGTGGTGGTGGTAGCATTTCTTTAGACAGTATCACCTACATGTATGAGAATTGTTCAGCAACAACGCTCTACCTAATACGATAAGGGGCATACGCGCTGTGTACCATTGGCAACAACTGTATCGACTCTTTCTTACTCACACTATCCATGCCAGTGGAATGCACTGCAGAATGAAAGGGAACTGACAAGGCATTCTGGTCTCGTTAGCTGAGACGGCACGGGTGGCTACGGCCCTAATCAAGGCCATCCCATTAACGCTATATATATATATATATATATATATATATATATATATATATAT
>JAYMFT010402777.1:0-18791 GCA_038088735.1 Panulirus argus | reverse complement strand
AAAAAAGAGAGAGAGAGAAAAAAAAATATATATATATATATATATAAAGAGAGAGAGAGAGAGAGAGAGAGAGAGAGAGAGAGATGTGCACTCCCTATCATCCTTGGCTAGTCTGTCCACACTTTACCCCATCGTCTTATATTGAAAAAAGAACACGTCACTCTTTCAATGGCTAGAATAGTTTACCTTCCCCATACTAGGTATATGGCAGTACCTGGAAGAGAATAGTTTACCCTCTTAGACTTGGGACATGACAGTACCTAGGAGAGAATAGTTTACCCTTCTGGACTAGATGCATGACAGTGCCTGGGAAAAGAATAACTTATCCCCCCTAGACAAGGTGGAAGGCCTTACCTGGGAAACACACACAACAGAAGACCTGGTTTGTTGATAACGAAGTTATCTGCTGAAAAGAGTAATTTCACAGCGACTTGACCCAGACAATTGGTATTTCTTTATTCTTTCTGTGTAGATGTCGTTGTATCTCTTAAAGGTTCAGTTCTGGAGCGGGGTTCACTTTATGGTTTTTGTTTCATTTCATTTTGTGGCCTGAGGTTTGCTTTGTTGCTTAAGGTTCATTTTGTGATCAGAGGTTCATTTTATACCCGAGGATCACTTTGGCTTGAGGCTTATTTTGTAATATATATTGTTTATTTTAGGGTTTAAGGCTCAGGTTTGACGTGGTTCAGGTTTTCGGTATGTAGTTCATTTTATGGTTTGAGGTTCAATTTAAGCTTTGATGTAAAGTTTTAGCTTAAGGCTCAACTTATGGCTTGGATTCAAGTTGGGGCTTAATGTAAAGCTTTTAACTTGAGATTCAAGTTGGGGCTAGAGGCTCAGGTCGGGTCCTGAAGTTGATTCGTAGCTTGAGACTCAAACTATGGCTTGAGGTTCAATTTGTGCTTCATTATGAATTTATTTCTTAAGGTTCAACTTTCAACCTTATTTTAGCTTTACGTTCAAGCTGAGCCTGGAGGTTTAGTTTGTGGTTTGGAAGAAATCTTGTGGCATGAGTTTCATTTTTGTGGATTAAGTTTTGATTTTTGGTGTGAGGTTCATTTTCTGGTGTGGCGTTATTTTTTTTTCTTAGATTCGATCATGACTTGCGGTTTGTTTTGTGTTTTTAGTTCATTGTGTGGTAAGAGGTTCACTCTATTTCTCTGCCTTTTTTTTATGTAATTTGCCTTTCTTTTAAAGGCTTCATTTTCATATTCAGATGTGTTTACATTTCCTGTTTAAGTTCATATTGACTCTAATGAAAGAGTTTCCGGTTCAATTCATTTTATTCACTTCCAGCTTCATATTACGAGACTTTTCCTTCATTCACGACCTGGCATTTCACCACTCTTTCGTTTCCTCTCCTTTTGCCATCTTTTCTCCTCTCTAGATATACCTCTTCCATTTCCTTCCTCATCCGTTCCTGCATCCATCCTCAACGGTCCTGACGGCAGAACTGGTCGCCGACACGAGCCGTGCATGACGTTGGAGGCAGCGGGGACCGTATGTAGCAAACCGGGAAGGTAGGTAGGAAGGAGATGGTGGCAAGCAGGTCTGGGATGGTAGATAGCAGGTCACGGGTGGTGGGTAGTAGGTCAGGTATTGTGGATAGCAGGTCACGGCTTGTGGACAACGGGTCAGGGATGGTGGGTATCATGTCAGGTGAAGCGGGTAGAAGGTCCGGGTTCGGGTAGCAGTGTCACAGGTGGTGGTTAGCAGGTCAAAGGATGGTGGCTAACAAGTCAAGGGTGGTGGGTGATACGTAAAGCTGGGGGGATTACAGGTCATGTTGGGGGGAGGGGGGGGAGGGGAGGGGGAAGATCGTTAGGAGATCAGTAGTACATGGGAAGGGCAGATAGCGGGAGACCTGATGGTCTGTCTTATGGCTATCTGAAAAAAAAAGCTTAATATTGTAGTAAGAACAGAATAACAAAACAGAAAGCACCTCTCCGCCCACCTCTCCCTCCGGCCCAACTGCCTGCCGGACCAAAATATGTAAAAAATACCATGCAGTATTGTTCTGGTGGGGAGCAGGTCAGAGACTGTGGGTAGCAGTTCAGTAGCGGTGGGTAGCAGGTCAGGGGTGGTAGTTAACAGGTCAGGGACTAAACTAAGCCTACCGCGGGTCGCAAGGTACAAGGGAACAGCCTGAGGATATATGATACATGATATGTCATCACTTATCTGTGACTGTCTGTTTTTATCATACAGGGAGAGACATCTTCACTGTGTATGTGTGTGTGCAGTTTACCCATTTGCTCTCTAAAGGAAGAGACCTGTACGCTCGGCGGGACTTACCTCTTGAACTTTCTCTACTACCATACACCTTTATTTTAAACATCTTTAAGCTGTCCACATTCACTATCTTATCAAGGAGTTTATTCCGTACATCCACCACTCTCATGCTATGAAAGTACTAAACATTCTTTCTCATCAGAATCTTGCTAGATTTCATGTCGTGGTCTCTGGTCGTTCCATCGTTGCGTCTCTCGAAGAAATGTGAACTTGGACGTAATCCAGTGGTTCAAAAACTTAAACGTTTTTATCTAGTCACGCTTGACTCTTTTCTCTTTCATGGAGGAAAAATTTAAGGGCTCCAACCTTTCACTGTAAATCAGATCTCTTAATTCTGTTACCATCTTTGTTGCCCTTCTCAAGACCTTTTCCATTTGTTTTTTGTACTTCTTTAACTTCGTTGACCAAACCTGAAAAACGTATTCTAGTTTTGACTCAATGTATGGTATTAACAGGCTGAATATATCCTGATCCATATACTTGAATACTAATCTTATACTTGCCAGCAAACGGTTTGCCTCCATTAATGTTCCTCGAGTGGGAATCTGGCGACAGGTTAAGGACAGCATCTACTCCCAATTCCAGTCACGCGCAGGTATCTGAAGAAACGTCCTGATGGACGATGTTCATATCGAGGCTTTTTTTCTGACTGTGTCCCAACTTTGATACCTGTCTGGGTCCTCTGGTAGGTAAATGCGGTTCTCTATCATGTCTTTCACATCGTGCGCAAACACACTGAGGCAGGAGTCCAATCCTTTAGAAAGTCGTTCGCATAGTCAAGAAGAACAATGGTTCCACAACAGAACCCTGTGTGGCACGCCATAGGTGACCTCCACCCATTTTGAGAAGGCTCCATGACATGGGTCCTTTAATCCTCTCACTAGGATGATCCTCTGTCCGTCTAAGTAGTCTTCTCCTCGATCTTGCCTGAATATCGACCTTCTTTACCAGTCTCCTATGTTGAGCAGCATCATATATATACTTTTTAGCAGCCCCAGATAAAAACAATCCACTCAGTCCTCTTTGTCGAAATCGGAGCTCACGATCTCAGAGAAACCTAAATGGTTCGTTTCACATTATCTTCCCCTGCAGCCGTGGTGTCTCTGACCTAAGGAGTTTTACCCTCGCAAAAGGTCGTCCGCTTCCCCTCTTATTACCTTTTTTCAGTAATGTAGAGGCTACCTTCCTCATAGGGATCGGCCTGTATTTCAGCGCATCCTCATGATCTCCTTTCTTGATACTTTACCTTCTTTTAGCGACATCATGTGGCTTGTCAAGTGTTTCTGTACACATCTTTAACACATATCGAGAAATGCTATCAGGATCATTAATCCCATGTAGGTCATGACTCTTTAGCATCGTTTTTGTCTATTTTAGATACCTCCTTCCCTTTTCATCATACTGGTGTGGGATCCACAATGTTGAGTCCACAGTGTCCTTCCACTGGTGTTAGGTCCACAGTGTCCTACCAGCGTGAAAACACTTTTAAACTTAACATTCATTTCTTCACATATCCTCACATCAACCTCTACAACTCTTCCCTCTGAATCCCTTAGTCTGATTAGCTACTCTTTATCTGGCAATTTACTTCTGACGAATACATGGAAAAGCTGTAGATTCTTACCCGCCTTGTCCACAATATTCTTTTCAAAGTGTCTCTGTTCCTCCTTTCTTATCCTTCTGTACCTGTTTCTTGCTCTCGTATACCTTTCAAAAGCTGGCTGGCTGGATTTGTAGCCTATATCTCCTCTTCCTCAACACATCACGAAGCCCCTTTGCTTTTGGACGATTTACGCCGAACCACATCTCCTTTCTTAGCCTCACCTCTGTATTTGACGCCAAAGGTACCTGTGTTTATATTCCTTCTTTGTAAATTTCGCAGAACCTTACACCACATTACCCTGGTTCCTGGCTACTGAGCTCCATTTCCCAGTTTATGTCCCAAGAGAAATTGTTGAGTTCTCTGTAGTTTCCACGATTATATCTCCTCCTTGAGTCAGGTTTCTCTTCTGCTCTTTTACGCCCTCGTTCGTCTCATGATTAAACTTAAACTCTGTGTGTGCGTGCGTGCGTGCGTGTGTGTGTGTGTGTGTGTTTGTGTGTGTGTGTGTGTGTGTGTGTGTGTGTGTAATTACTCTATGTTACGGAGAGGGAGTTTTACGCTCGTGTTACCCCGTCTCTTAACCTTGTATGCATGTGCCGTATATCTGCTCTAATGTGTTCACACACACACACACACACACACACACACACACACACACACACACACACACACATACTCCTGCCTAAGCCAAGTACTCATCCAACGACTAGCATGAGTAAATAACACTTGGTTTCGATGTTGGCCGACTGGCCCATGCCTATGTGGGCCTGACCCTGCGCTGGCCCGTGCTTACTCATGGTAAGTAACGCTAATCACTTCACCACTGTGGCCCCTGTGTGTATTTGTGTGTGTGTGTGTGTGTGTATGTAAGACAGTGTATATGAATTGTACATGTGAGCGTAAGGGAAAGGCAGATAACTCTGATCAACAGATTTTGACTTATTTTATGTTTCGGAGATGAAGTGTGTTTTCCTTTATGGATTTCGGGACGCTGATCATGAACATGACCATGAAAAGGCTCGATCGGCTTCGGTTTCTAAGAAAAATGCACTGTCTTATGCCTTACAAGTACTGCACACAATATTGGTGACACAGGGGACAGTCACT
The DNA here is from genome assembly GCA_038088735.1 of Panulirus argus. Lineage (NCBI taxonomy): Eukaryota > Metazoa > Arthropoda > Malacostraca > Decapoda > Palinuridae > Panulirus > Panulirus argus. Next base: position 13,789 of record JAYMFT010402777.1, on the reverse strand, counting down.
GGTTTACTTCCGTTAAACGCGACGCTTGTATACAAGTCCTGGAGCATCTCTTGCTACCGTCCAGCAATAGTCCGCTAACATCGCTGAGCTCCAGTTGCCCTGGTACCTTTTGCTTATCGCCGATGTGTCTTGATGGAAACGTTCGCGGTGCTCATCGCTCAAAGCGCCGCAGTGAGCCGGGGAAAAAAAAAATCCAGGTGAGAGTAGAGAGAACGTATCTTTAAAGACATATTGCAATACATTTTCTGGTAAGATGACAACAGATTTTCCACAAGTTCCTTGTAGTTATCAGCATTTACATTTCCTAGAAAGATAGTTGCCACCAGTCAGAAAACATCGCAAGATGTCTTCTCGTCACCAGTGAGGATGCTCGTCTCTGAAGAGCTCGGGGATCTGCGGACCTACGAAAACAGCCACCTTGATTTGCGCCTCACTGATTGTTTGGAACGTCCCAGTGAGCTACCTAAACGCTGGCCCATTCTTATCCACAGCCTTATTGAAGTTCTGCATGAGGCCCAGTTTGGTGTGCAGAGGCGGCATCAAATCTTGCTGGATTCTACTACGGTTGGTGCTGTGCGTTCTTTGTTCCTGGTTTAAGAGACTGTCGAGAAGCCCAAGTCCCTCTTGTTGTAATGGGAATTCTTTGCTCGACTGCCCCATTCACACAAGAAACAGCAAAACTTCGTGTAGCCCTGCTGCAGTCTAAGCCAGATTGCAACAACGTTCAAGTCACCACAAAGTTGCCACTGGTATTTCTTGTAGTTTATGCAATTCAAAAGATGCTTTATGTTGTTGTATAATTCCTTAATATGGACTTCATGACCAACTGAAATTGACGGCAACACAATACCATCATGCACCAGAACAGCTTTTAGACTCGGGTTTGGCAAGTCTACATCGTTGCAGGCGACAAGGTTACCTTCCGTCTTAAAACATGGAACAAAATCCTTCTGACGGGCACGAAACACAGACACTCTCACGTTTTCCTCCAGGAGATTCCACTGTTACAGTCTCGAGCCCAACAGTTCTGCCTTACTCTTCGACAGTTCCAGATCTCTGACGAGGTCGCTTAATTCATTCAACGTGATCCTGTGTGGTTCAGCGGACGTCAACTTCTGGTGGGTAATCAGGATCTTACAAATTTCTTCATCCCGTTCTTCCTCCACTTCCAGGGAAAAATGAGTCTGAGGATTCCAGAACGGGAGGTCCTCCACCGTAGGGTGAGGGACTTAGTACATTCAGATAGCTTAAGGTTCACGTTTTCTTTTTGAAAATACCTTGTCGGACTGGAGGCGCCACGCACAAGTAACAGTCACTGACGTGATCTATGGGCTCCCTCCGCACCATGGGCACGGCAAAAGGCATCGTTCGCGTCTTGCCATTCAACCGATTGTGAAGGCTGGCTGTACAAGCACAGAAACATATTGTGTGGGGCCTAAGTCTTTCCCAGGTTCCCAACCTTACAGCCAGAGTAAAGATTGTAAGGTATCCTGATGATCGGGGTTGTGGCACGCTTCTGTAATGTAAAAGACACCTCTCCACACACATAAAAGCTATCTGCACAGTTCATGCACTTACTAGGGATCCTTGTCGACGTTCTGCAAAGATATCCCTCAACAGCCAGTCACACGTGGCCCTTCACGCAACCGAGGTAGTACGTTTCAGCAGAATGACAGAAAACTAGCACACGGCACTGCAAGGAGCAGTTCCAATTCGAATATGGTTTCAGGGATACGAGATAACAACTGCTTGACAAGAAAACGACACGAATGAAAAAGTCGGGGTAGGAAGAAGACTTTAGGAAACGAGCACGCCACGTGTGCGCTGGGCAACTTCCCGGAAGGAAATGATAAGTTGGAAGTAGTGTGATGCAATACCTGGTTGCTGACTACATCATCCACTCCTCTACACTCAAAGTTGCCAGATCTTGCCTCAAAGCTGCACAGCGCCAAAACCAATGCAAATCGTGCATACTGGAACCCGCCTATCTTCAAAAACTAGAGCCAATTAACAACTTAAGCTACTTATTCATGCTCAGCGCCCCCAAATTAGAAAAGAATAGCTATTTTCATTTTCGAGCCATTTTGGCTGTTAACCAGTGAAACAGAAGACTTGAAGGTCTGTGACGATGGCCTGCCAGAGGACAGAAACAATATCCTACGTACCTAACCTATAAAGATAAGAGACAAGAGTTGTGGCCTTGAAGGCGTGGACCGTAAACACTTTAGTATTTCCCTCAGCCTGGCAGACACGATATCGCGGTTCATGGCGGTGCTTCTCCCTCCTCCGCAGCACTCCGTTGTCGTCGGTCCTCTACGTACGACAGAAGCGCAAAACCGCAACAGCCTCTTGGGTGGAATATTTCTCCATGTGGCTGTTGTACTTCATGCATCTTCCTTGCATTAACTCCCTCGGGACGCTGTGTGCTGTTAAATTCTTAGGCTCGATCCATTTTGGATTTCCAGGTTCATTTTGTGGCTACACGAAGCTTCTCGTAGTTCTAAGCTCATTTTGTGATGTGAAGTTAGATTTTTTTGGACTGTGTTTATTTTCCCGTTAGGGGTTCATTTTGCGGTTTGGGATCATTTTTGTAACTTTGGCGTTTTATTTTGTCTTTTTTTTTTGTTCTTTTGCTTATCTAAATCACCAGACTTCATTATCTTCAAGCGTTATTATCTAGTTAATTAGTTTCCATCCAGGGCACCAGCCAGCCCCCCCCCAGATGGCCTCCCGCCCCTGCCGGTCCTGCAGCCTCACACTGGCAAGGAGCTCTCCTCCTGACGCTCCTGCCGGGCCCTTTAAGCCGTGCACTAGCCTGGCAAAACCCTCAGGCTTTTATTAATTACGGTGAGACAGGCACAATATTGACTTGTTCTCCGTCCGCCCTCCCCTCCCCACCCTCACTCACCCAACCAAGGTGTTCTCCGTCCAACCTCACCACCTCACCCACCCATTGTGTTCTCAGTCCACCCTCCTCCTCCTCACTTTACTCCTGAGGTCCCTTACCCACCGTCATGATTGATTTTGCAGCTTGGTGTACAGACGGGTCGTACACAATACACACACATGACCGGCTTAGTTCTTTATAGCGTATACACATGCATGATACATGCTGTATACACATGTATAATACACGCTAATATGCAGGACAAGGGGTAAGTACGACACCTATGTATAACACGCCTGACCTTTTATATTTAGCTAAAGCATTCTTAGGCTTATATGTACAACGTACACAGTTGTTTACGTATTAGGAATTCATACGTGTCCCACAACACAAGCAACTTAGTAAGCCTACACTCATACGAAGGAGTATAGACATACTATATTTATACATGGTTAAAAGGTGGGGCGACTGAAGTGTATAAACCCCCTCTTTCTCTCCCTCTCTCTCTCTCTCTCTCACACACACACACACACACACACACATGAGGCCTTTGATGTCAAAACTTTACATTTAAATGAAAGCAAGTTGTAGTTCCCGGCGTTTGTTTAGGTAAGTCTCCTTAAATCACTTGAGAATGAGACACAGGTGGGAGGGAGGGAGCGGCTGGAACACATCAGCAGTGCTAGGCCAGACTGGACGGTGGTAGCAAGTGGAGTCGCTCAGAGCTCAGTATTAGGAACACTGTCATTCCTTGTGTATGCAATTGACATTAAATGGACTGGCATGATACCTTGATGTGTTTGCGACTGTCGTCAAACACACACACACACACACACACACACACACACACACACACAAGTACGCATACCAAATGAGTCACCATGGGTGTCAAACTGTGGCCCTAAGTAGACGAACACATGGAAACCACGAAGGGTGATAGCAACACAAACTTCCGTAATCTCATGATGTTCGCTAGTTACCGTGCGGGCAATGTCTTACCGTCACGTACTTACTGGAGTTCCTCGTCGATCCCTGTAACTCCCGGCTGTACGAGTTCCCAGTCACCCTTACTCCCCTTTCTGTTCTCCGCTTTACAACCCATTTTTTTTTTCTTCCCCACCTCACCGTCTCACCTTAACGAGAGCAGTAAGTTACGAGCGAGAAAACGAAAAAAAAAAAATCTTTCGATATTTCGTATCTCTCCCACACTCACTCCTTTACTATCGTTCTCACATCTCTCCAGCCAAAGTTAGAACACCTTGAGTTTTAGCGGATCGATCTTATCAAGCATCTGTCAGGAAAATCTTCAGTTATCCTGGGAATATACTAGTTCCAAGATGATCAGTCTCAAAGTCACTGCCGCAAAACTAGTTTATGAAAACATGCAAATTGCGAGAGAGCGCAAGATACGTCACGGTAAATCATGTAAGCCAGATTAGGCTGCGCGTGTCTTTGCTTAAGGGCCTTTCGTAAACAAGATAGACAGACATTTTCACATATTTATTCAATTTCTTTTTATGAATATTTCTTGCATGACGATGCACCAGGCACTGTATGGCGTCTTTGAACAGGTTTAGTAATTATACAGAGCTCTGCGATAGGGGGTTGGCTAGCCAACGGGATGAACCCCGTAACAGGTTCTACCAGTTTAAACGAGCGGATACAAGAGGCTGGAAAACCTTATGACATATTGAGCATCAACAACAGCACCGCTCCCAGTAAGTGCGCCAGTGCTCTACAGCCCTATGATAAATTTACCAGTTTTTTTACACAGTCAACCGCCTGTTTTATGTTCATATATGTATTCTGTAGAGCCCTCAGAGAGGATCAGCCCTTTCTATACAACCCTTTCCAACGGGCTTACCAATTCTGTAGAGCCTTTCAGCAGACTAATCCAGGCTCTACGACTTCACCGACGGTTTTAATCGTTGTACAGACCCCATTATGTATGTTAACAGCTTGTTTTTTTTTTTTTTACCGTGTTAAAGTCCTAAGTCACGGATATAGTTTTCACCGAGGTCAGACCTGAACAAAGAGGAAGCGAAGTTAGGAAAAAACGAGTGTGAAAGAAAGAATGTGATGTCAAAAGGTAACGGAGAAAAACTGAATAAAAAGGTAAGCGTAAGGTGAAGGTAAAGAGAACATATCAAGTCTTCCTCGGTTGCTTACCTTAGTCTCAGTGAGAGGATAGGCCAACAGTCCGGACACGGAGGGTGTGAGATGGTTCCGGGCATCACTCACTTCAACGCTCGTATGTCAATACGGTAGGAGATGAGAGTACATGGGAAAGACAGGAAACAGGAGACCTGGTGGTCAACAACTAGGTTATCTGTACAGAGACTCTAGATATAATAGTAAAGATAGGATTGCAAAGCAGAAGGCACACCTACCAGGCCACCTCTTTCTCCAGCTCGACTGCCGGCAGGAAAAACATGAGAGAAAAATATCATTCAGCCTAGTGGTAAAATACTGCCATGGAAATTTTATGGGAAAGCGTGGACTGGAGAGAGTTCCCTCGCATTCTGATGATACGTATGTGCTCTGCGGCTGGACTCCCAGAAAGCAAGGAATAGTTATTGGGTTACAAGGTTTCCTTACTGATGAGAAATGTCGGTGAGATATTTGTCTAGCCTCCATGTTGCTCATTCCAATGCTCCGCCACTCTCTATGTGACAAAAGAAAAAGAAAAAAGAAAATCTATGCCCACATTGCGATTACATCTCTTTCCTTTTACCTCTATGCCTTTACTTCAGGTCAATGAATCTTTGTCTTAGGCAAAGAAATTCTCATACGATGTGTTTTTCGAAATTATCAGATCACCTGGGAGCCTTCACTTTTTTATTTAGAGTCTTTCTCTCCTCATAAGGTTTATTCCTGAGTGAAGGGATTAGTTTGGCTGCTCTTCTTTGAACTCGCTCAAGTTTCTCCTTATCTCTGATCAGATCTGGTGACCAGAACTGGATGGCGTACTCTAAATGAGGTCTAACAGGGGCACTTAAATGGGTTAGTTTTTGTTGTTTACGTTTCAAGCTATGCGACTTAACATCCAACTGGCTTTACTGATCTGAGCTGCACATTGTTTACATTTAAGCATATATGAGGTCATTGCTAATAATCAATCACTCCAAGATCTTTTTCTTCTCATGATTTTACATTTTTAGCACCAAAGCGCATAACTCTGCATATGCCAGTAATGAAATCCATCTGCCATGTTTCTGTCCATTTTTCAACTTTAAATCCCTCTACTTCCCTGGGCAGTTGCTGTTTACGTCCTACTGACACGGAGGCTCATGACGGTCGTACTTCCCTGGGCAGTTGCTCTCTACAGCCTACCACCAACAGGACTTTTTTTGTCTGGGTTTACCACTTTTACATGTTCCTCAGACATGCTTAACAAGTTTTGGGGTCTTGTAATTTATGTCTCATATTTACGGTTTATCACTGTTATCGTGTCTTCCAATGGATTTACTGCTTTTACGGACCTTTTGAAAGATTTACCAGTTTTCTGTGTTCTCAGAAGAGTTTTACCAGTTTTCTGCGTTTTCCATGAGTTTTATACGCTTTACAACGTTTTCTAAGAAGTTTATTAGTCTATAATGTTCTCAGCCAAGTTTACGTGTTCCTTGAGAGGTTTTGTGATTTTAGCACCTTTCTTTAACAAGCTTACCAGCTTTACGTATTCTCTAACAAGCTTTGCCAGTTTTGCGACGTGATCAATAAGCTCTGGAACCGTATCTGTTCTTCGAAAGGTGTTCCAGTTTTGATTTATTATGTAAGAAATTATATCACGCCGCCTGCTTAAGGTTACACAGCGAGTAGAGAGTCAATTTGACGAGGCTGTGCCGGTGGGTATATTAGTCTCCTCAAGGAACTTCTTGCGCCAAAGGAGTCCATCATTTCCCTGCTACTGGATGTGGCGAAACCTCTGGTAAGGAGTTCCTAGAAAAATGTCTTGGGGACAATACAAATAAATGGAAATACAATTTTTTTTTACATGTTCTAAGACGTCATTCAATATGATAACCAGAATCACGTTTTCTGTGACAGGTTTACCAGTTCTCCCAGTTTTCTTTGATAACCTGACAGGCCTTATAGCGTCCACAGCCTAATGCAAATCCTGATCGTGAACAACATCAGTGTCATATGTAATCTTGCACTCAAATCGATGGAAACTTTGACCACCCACTCGAGTTGCACAGATAGACGGTGCATAGAGTTGTAGGAAATTTGACCCCCCACTTTGGTTGTTGAAACTGTGGTCGCCAATTTGGTATGTGCATCTTTTTTTTTTTTCCTTCTTCAGCTAGATTATGCAAAATATGATATTCCATTTGGCTAGTGCAAAAAGTTAAGCTACCATTTGGATTTTGTGCAAATTCTGATCATCCACCTCTGTCTGCAGACTGTGATCTTCCATTTGGATTGTATAACGTGTGATCATCCACTTGGGCTGTACAAACTGTGATCATCCACTTGGGCTGTACAACTTGTGATCATCCACGTATACTATTATACATTCGATCATCCACATGGGTTATACGTGTGATCATCAACTTAGACAATACAACGCGTGATCATCCACTTGGACAATACAGTGCGTGATCATCCACTTGGACAATACAACGCATAATCATTCACTTGGACAACTACAACATGTGATCATCCACTTGGACTGTATAACGTGTGATCATCCTCTTGGACTATATAACGTTTGATCATCCATTTGGATAAAACAACGCGTGATCATCCACTTGGACGATACAGTGCGTGATCATCCACTTGGACAATGCAGCGCATGATCATCCACTTGGACAACTACAACATGTGATCATCCACTTGGGTTATACAACGTGTAATCATCCACTTGGATAATACAACGCATGATCATCCACTTGGACAACTACAATATGTGATCATCCACTTGGGCTGTACAACATGTGATCATCCACTTGGATTATACAACGTGTGATCATGTACATGAAGCATGCAAATTGTGATCATCCACTTGCATTATACAACTTGTGCTCATCCATTTGGACTATTCAACGTGTGATCATCCACTTGGGCTATACAACGTGTGATCATCCACCTGGGTTGTGAACAATACGATCTTCCATTTGGGTTGTGAAAAAAATGCCATTATCATCTGAGCTGAAGGAAATCTAAGCCTCCAGCCTCCAGCCCGGGTCTCTTCTCTAACTAGAAGGACATAAGATTTCTCCTGGACTTCGGCCGAGACACGTCTAAACTAATTCCAGTCTCCAGACGAGTCTCGTAATGGTGTTAAAACGACGTTTTTTTTTTTTTTCCCCCCACGTGAAGGTCGTAAGATGATCATTCAGTGGACTTAGTACGTCCTTGGAAAAAGTTACGTGAGTCTCCCCTAATTCAAAGGCGTTTCTGTGGAGCAACGAAGTAAGCTCGGGACTTTACGCCAGTTTGAAAATCTTGTTTCGCAAGAGTCTTCTCTGAACCTAAGGTCAGTACTTTCTCGTCTTTGGTGAATGCTGGAGAAATTTCTGAACGCTCCAGAAGTGTTTCGGACGATGAGCCCTCGAGTCTTAGGTAAGTACCGCTCAAAGTTTCTGCAGGCGACCGCATCAGGTTTTCGTAGAAGAGTAAGAGATATGTCTGAGGGGATGGAAGGTCGCAAGGCTCTCAGACTGGTGCTGCACGAGAGACTAGGAAGGACAAGTTTCACCGAGGCAGACGTTCGAGTTGCAGACGAGCATTTTGCCAGTGATGGGAGAGCATCGTGAGGATTTCAAGCGAGCGTTATTCGAGCGTTGGGAGAGCATCGTGAGGGTCTGAGACGAACATTGTACGAGTGGTACCGTACTGTCATCCTGGACTTCAGAACGGTCCATCCAGATCTGGCAGACCGACCAGCACCGGTAGGACCTCCTCGTGAATGTGGACTGTTGCCGCGCTAGTGAGACCTCCGAGATAATGTTACATCTCAGACCTCAAAAGTGAACCAATTACTTTTCTCGTGTTCACTTTATAAATAGTTTTTCTTCATCATGAAAATCGAAACAAATTCTTGTTCTTGTGGAGTTCGTATTAGTCTCTGCCTTGATCGGTGTGATTTAGACGCACGTTAACCGCTGTCTGCGTAAGACCAAACCCCCTTGCTGACCTAATGTGATGGTAGTTTCAGCCGGTCATCAGCTAGTACGAGACGGATGGTAGGCTCAGTGACGTCACGACCAGATCCTCAACCAATCAACAGTCAGGAAATCCAGTGACGTCATGACCAAATCCTCAGCCAATCAACAGTCAGGAAGCCCAATGACGACACGACTAGATCCTCAGCCAATCAACAGTCAGGAGGCCCAGTGACGTATCTAGATCCTCAGCCGATGAAGGCAAGTGACAGGTGCACTGACGTCACAACTGAATCCAGGACATCCTTTAGTCATATGACATGTCTAAATACGTCATGAGCAAAATCGCAGCCAATCATCAGTCAATATAAGCCAGCTGATTGGGCTAATGGCGATTCAAGCACATACCCAGTCACTGGTTGGTATAATAACTGTAAGATCATATCATCAGCCAATCAGCACGAGCAAACTGCTGTCAGGGTGACGTCACGGACAAAGTCTTAGCCAATCAGCAGGCAGAAAGAGCAAAATAACCCTCTGATCTGGCGAATTGGCTTAGTACGCGCCGAGAGAGGCGAGGACCTCTCCTTACTGGCGGCAAATCTCAGGGTGGGGATTCATGGAAGGAGAGCCGCTGGAGTCATAATATAATTAGTGTTAAAGTCCGAAATCAAGGGCCGCCTGATGAAGTCGACGCAGGAGAAACGAGGAAGGAGGGGGAGAGGCCAAGTAAGGAGCAGCGACGCCGTGAAGTGGGTAAAGGAGAGCTAGGCTCCGGGAGAGGCAGGACTGAGGCGGTTTTAAAGGTGGAATGGTGGAAGGTGTGGGAAATGAGGAACATTGAGAATGTAGAGGCGTGAGGAGGTGCGAGAACCTGAAGTAAGAGAAATATGGAGCCGTTACACGACGAGGAAAATATGAGAAGTGAGCCTTTTAAAGACGAGGATGTCAAAGAGGCGGAGTTTAAGAGTCACGGAGCCACTGGGAGGTGAGGAAGTGGGAGTGATTAGCAGTCGCTGAAAATCAAACTTCTCACTACACCTTTTCCTCTCCTCCATGGTCTACCTCTCCTCCAAGTGCTGCCTTAACTGCACCACCATATACCTCCATCCTGGACCAGCCTACCCTCTGTCATACCTTCTTCGTGACAATGAAAGACTTTCATCCAGCAAGGAAAATGACAAGTGAGGTCACATTAAAAGTCTGTGAAGTATGAGAGATGAGGAGGAGGAAAAATTAGGGTGAGGATGTATAATTGATGAGGAGCCGTAAAGCGTGTGGAAGTGTGAGGCATTAGAATATGTCACTAGTATGAACTACAAGGTGTGTTTGTGCGAAGATTATAGTCATAGGATGTAAAGGATGAAAGAACCAGTTGGAGGAACAAGTCCTTTTTCTGTGTTAAAAACCTCCCTCAGAAGCATTATGATTGGTTATAGTTAACCGGGTAATTTACATAGAGCGTGAAACACGCCCCATCGAACGTATTCTATCGCTTTATTCTACCATCAGTTAGATTCAGATTTTATGGCAATGAAAGTCCGGATCTGTGGATGTGGTAGAGACAACGATGTCATATATTTTTCACTGTAGAAAGTGTTGCTTTTAGTGAAATGGCTCCTTTCGGTTATTTCCGATTTTATCTAAGCCTTTTTCTTTAAGAGATACTTGGTTTGTAAAGTTTGCTATGCAACTATACAGGTGATTTCAGTACTTTAACAAAATTGCTTCCGTCTACAGAAGTTGCAGAACTAATATCGAAGAGGTCGACCTACCAATGCAGTACATAATTAACCCTCGACACAAATCTACACAACACTGATCATTACCCAGGCTGTGGAATTCCCAGTTCGTGTCGCAGTTAAAATGTTTCCCTCTGCATATCTTCCTTTCTTGTTTAACGTTTTGGTGTTTCGGTTCACTTCTCTCTCTAGTGCTTTCCTCAGTGACCATTTAGCCAATCTGGAGACCACTGTATGATCTTTCGACTCGGAGGTTTCTTTAGTCCAGCCTGCTGGACTGTGTGTGTGTATGTGTGTGAAAATTCATGTTTAGAGACGTACATATTTTGAATGATCGAAACTTCATGAACAGGTATACGTCTCTAATCATACACTTACAAAAACTACACGTTATCTTTTGTAATGCGAATAATCTTCATCAGGTAATAGGCAAAGGAGATGGTCCCTGTGGTAAGAATAGCCAGATGGAACAAAGCGTCCGGCTGGATGAGGCTGTAAACTAGACAAACAAAAGGCACGCGTTACATATACCGTCCAGGGCCGGAGATAGCATGAGACCCCAGGATAATGTCCCTCACTACGAGGGAACTGCTGGACCGGTGGAACAAGTGTAGCGATACTCAGATTACCCAGGGTGGAACTAGCGCCTTAAGGCTGAAGTTAAAGTTATGCCAGCATTCTTGGGCTACCAACTGTGGGCTTGTGGTACCACCTTAAGGAAGCTTACGACTGAGGTAACTACTAGGACAACTCCGGGCTACACGAAATCTGTAGGGCTACGTATTCAGGACGGTGGTACCTCCCTAGGGCACCCTACGACTAAGTTAAACGATAGGACAACTTAAGGCTGAGTTAACAATCTAAGGCTACTTATTCAGATCTGTCTTACCTCCTTAGGGCAACTTACGACCAAGCTGACTCTAGGGAACTTAGGCTAAGCCAGAACTAATTACTCAGGATGAAGTTAGCAATGTGGGTAAATGTAAGAGCAGATTAACACGCCAGGTAACTTAAGGACTAAGCTAGTACTATAGGATTACTCACACAGTACTAAGGTAGCACTGTAAGGCAGGTAGTACTGTACTGAATGGTTGTTTAAGTGACATTTGTAAGTACGATTCTATGTAGGCTGTTTCCAGCTATGTATATCTCATATGATATGAACAGCAACGTAGTATTTGTTGTTTTAATTCGTTAATCATTCAAGTTTCCGTAATAGTCATTCAGTGAGTTACTCTGCCATTCGTCTATATCATTTTCCTTTTATCGTTGCAAGACGGCATAGGTAGCCATGTCAGTGATATAACAAACATAAGGATGTATCATATGTGCTCTTTGTCCCTCAGAAATGTGGGTTTACATCAGGTGCCTTGAGACATACATCCTGTTTTGTCGCTCTATCGCATATCTGGAACAGGTTCCCTCGGTGATCTCTGGCTGCCTGTGTCGTGACGTCGCTGAAGTGCATCAGTGAGACCAGCTTACACCCGAGTCTTGGCGGGAAAGATATCCAGGTGTGTGTGGAAGGAAATGTACTCGCTCGCCAATTTCGGCCTCTCTTAGTTTTCTTAGTTTTTAACAGCAGCGTAAGGCAGATTTTTCTCATTATCACTTTGAGTCGTAAACCTTGACATATCAGGCATTACCGCGGATTTCTCCGGATTATCAGGGTACTAATTACATACTCCGGTAATCTGAGCCTCCATATTTTTTTTCATCTTATTTTTCAGCTTTAGTTTTACGCAGCCTGATTTATCAGGTCACAAGGACTGCACGCAAGCTTCTAGCTGGACAGATTATCATCCCCATCACACATAACGCTAAACTTTACCGCTGAATCATATAACTTCCTGCTGAATTATTTGAACCAAGAAATCTATAACAAGAAACAAGCAATGAAATGATGAGAATATACTGCATCTAGACCTCCTTTTAGCTTTAGATGTGTGTGTGGACGTATTCTATATACAGTAGCACTGTGTGTATATATATCCTTAGGAATCTGCACCTGTACACTTTGATAATATATATATATATATATATATATATATATATATATATATATATATATATATATATATATATTACCTTTAAAAGTGGCCAAGTGCATATTCCTTGGTATGTATATTCCATGTGTTCCCTGTTATATATGATACTCCTAAACATACATCTCTGGCAGAATATATCAAAATAGAATCCTCTCGCTGCTCAGGTGTAGATCAGGAATTCTAGATACGATGCATTTTGATCACCATAAAGGCGGCATAGACAGACATTCTACCTTCGGTATCAGAATGAGATTTTTCGACAGTCGTGATATACATAAGAGAGTGGCGCTGTTTGCTATGTGATATTAATCAGATCAAACTTTAGGATATAAAAAGTTGTCAGTAACCGGGATGGAGTTCTGTTAGAGGCACGCTGGCATCAGGAGGAACCGTGGTGTATATGTACGATTTTGGACTTGCTGCTGTTGCCGGGAGTACATCCAGTTCTGCAGAGACGAGAATTTTCCCAGGGAAGATAGTATATCACTCATGCACAGTGAGGTATCAGAACCTGTTCTGCCACAGTGGTAGGCCCCAGTCAGGGACACAAGACCTCATGAAGGCGAGACCGTGCGTAGAAAGTTGGTCTGTGTTTATCTTGATGTCAGGGCTTGTGGGTGACGTCCTACGCTTACACCCAAGAATAAGGGATCGAATAGTGTAGGGAGTTCGTGAGAGATGATGATGATGATGATGATGATGGTAACAACATGTGGCGGCTCTATGAGACCAAGACGTGGATCATCATCTTTACTCGTACCCCGCCCTCCTCCCATATCTTTCAACTCTTCCAGCGTATTGCAGTTTTTTTCCTCATAAAGAAACTGACTCCAACAGCTCTGGTGAGACAGTGAAAAAAACAAAACAAAGACGCTCAACTTTTTTCCAGGACGCTAGCGACTCGGGGGAGTCCTGACTCCTGTATCATCCTGGGGGGGGGGGGTCTGCCACCAGTATCATCCCGGGGGGATCTGCCACCAGGGTCATCCCGGGGGGGGCGGCCCC